>CM031237.1:308470263-308637763 GCA_018340775.1 Taxus wallichiana var. yunnanensis
TTCACTTCGTTCAGTTACGTATTAGCTCAAAAAGGACCTTTGAGAAGGGGACCTAATTCTAAAGTGGGATACAGATCTGGGAAAACCAGAAGGTATTCCAAGTTGCTTATTCCATTTGGAGTGGCCCCTACATGGTCATAAAGGATGTAAGAGTAACAATGCCTTCCAATCTGTCTACATTGGATGGAGAGGAGCTCGATTCCAATTAATGGGATTTATCTTAAACATTAGCACTGGAAAGGAAAGGTTTCACCCTTAGCAAATATTAGCCTAGGACTTTAATTCACTCTAAGTACGTGTGTACATTGTCTTGTTGTAGTTTAGGTTTTAATTTCCCTAAGTGCCAGAAGCCACAGGTTTTATCGCTCCCAAGGTTATATCAACATGCACGGCTTAGTGTGCTGCGGTCCATTTCAGTGATAGGTGAAAACTCCAAAGTCAAGAAAATTTTCTACTCTTAGAAATCTCACCTTCAAGATTTTCTTATGAAAATTGAGGAGTACAAGCTTCGGGTTTAGGTTTCAAGAACAAGATCAATATCAGGATATCATTCATGACTCCATGCCCAATGGATGCTTCAAGGCAATTGATCTTTCCACCTAGAGCTGGGTGATCCCACTAAGTCACCAAATTGTTATCCAATTTTCCCCTTGGGCAAAATTGGGAAAACAAGAGCTTCCGCACATAGTGAAAAATGGAGGAGTTGTTTGATGTGGAGGCTCGCATTATGGATTTAGGTGAATATGGTTTAAAATAGGTCGAAAAATTGTAGGGAAGCTCAAGAGATCGAGTTGCTTTAGAGGAGAATCAAAATTGAGGTCCGAAATTTCGAGGACTTGAGAATGTGGAGCTTTTCAAAGATCTCAATGAAAAAAATGTACAAACTCCGAAAGTCCAAAATTTCAGACTTTTGGGTTTTGAGGTTTCAGAGATCTCAGGGCACTAAGTTGGAAAATGGAGGAAAAGTTTTGAAACACAGAAAGTCTGAAATTTTGAACTTTTGGAGTTTGTAGACATCGAGTTTCGAGGTTTCGAGGATCTCAATGGGAATGCAAAAAGCCCAAAATCCAAAACTCCGAAAGTCTAAAATTTTGAATTTCGTGTTTGGAACTCTTGAAGCTCAAAAAATGGAAAAATGGCCACGAAATGTCCAAATTTTTGAATTCTAAAAGTCCAAAATTCCATACTTTGGGGTTTTCGTGACTTCGAGTTTCGTATGTGTTGAGCCCCCAAAACATAGAAAATCACACCTAAATGTCCAGAGAAAGTCTGAAATTTTGGACTTTCGTGTTCTGATTTCTGAACTTTTAAGAAAAATTGGAAGATGAGCAGTGTTTCATTTCCAAAATGGAAATGTCCGAAAGTCCAATTTGGATTTTAGAGGTTGCATGTACATTTCGGAGTTTTGGAACTCCTGCACTCTACCATTTTTGTAGAATATAACACCTCGACCTTCAGATGGCCATAACTTTCAATTGGGAGCTCAAATTTAAGCAAGAGAGGACTTTTGGAATCGCTCTCAACGTGCTCTGCTACTCAACTATGACTATATATCTTTAAATTAGTGGGACTAAGTTCTTAAAACTAAAAAATACTGAGTTCACCATTTTGAGGTGTCCTCAGGTTTCTCACCTACCACCATTAATGGCTTATGGGCTTCCTTTCTTGCCCAGCAAGAAACAACACATGGAGGCATGGGTTTTACGTTAGAACCCATCATTTTTGTAGTTGAATTCAATGTAATTTTGGGTGGTAGGAAACAATAATTTGGATTTCTTCTATCTCCTTCTCTAATTCTTCCTATATATCAGTAAGGAGGGGCAATTTTCTATAGGTTTGACAACCTGGTTTGCACCTCCCTTCTTCCCTTGTCTATAAGTGAAATCGTGGAGTTTCCAAACCTCCCATTCAAATGTAATGTAGTTTTTTTCCTCTTGGCTACTATAATGCCTCGTATCAACTTTTAGAGTAATAATGCATGTCTATGGATGATTTTCGACTCTTTCAAAGTTGTTCATTGCATTTATCTAATCTCTCATTATAGTTTAGTTATCTATGCATGGTGGTTATATTACTGATTTTAATGGTTTGTGTTTAATGTCAAAGAGATTGTTTAGCATTCCTTTGGTGCATCACTTTGTTAGTTTAGGTTCATTTATCGCATCTTCTTAACCTTGTCTCCTTGGCAAGTTAGAGTAGATTTTAGAGTAGATCCTCTGCAAATTGTATGCGTGTACTAAACCTGAGAAGGAATAGAACCAGTCCTTCATCCAGATAGCTCTCCTGATTCAGATTAAAGTCCACACTTTGGGAGAAGCTACATGTTGGTGCAATCACACTCAAGAGTCTTAACCAAAGTTGATTTGTAGACATTCAAAGGGGGTGTTGTGATTACGCATCAATAAGATCCATCTCCAAAATGGATTACTTCGATGTTTTCATGTCAAATTTTTGGGGTTTTACGTCAGAGCTTGTGTTACTATTCATTTCCCCAACCCCAAAACTCTCGAAACCCCAAAGTCCAAAATTCAAGACTTCGGTTTCGTGCCTCCACTTGCTCACCCACTTCAAGTTTTCGATATTTTCTCTTTTCGCTCCTAGTTACTTTTCACCTTGTCAATCGACTTAAATCCTCAAGTATCAAAAGCATGAAGTCCTCGAATTTTGACTTTGGGATTTTCTTCTCCATTTTTGAGTGGGTGTTAGAACACTTTCCGAGAAATTTCAAACTCCAAAGATTCATTCCCAATGCTCCTTCTTTCACTACCATTTATACCTACAAGCTAAAGTGCCTTCTGTTGATTTCACCATGGTTCGAGCACCATGGCTTTCATGTTTAGATCCTCGATCTCTACCTTTTCTCTTGTCACCCTACAAGTCATGCATGATTCCCGCATTTGTCACGGGCTCATCTCACCTCAATGCGAGCCTCGTTTCATCCCACGATCTAAATGAGCTTGATTTGCATCACCTGCTACCCTGTCGAACTATGTCGCTGACCTCCTATCGCGGACTCAACTTAGCATTCATGTTCTCTAGGCTTTGTAAATCCCTATTCATTTTCTCCATGAGCATCTAGGCTCATTAATCTTCAACGCCTATAGTTTCTCGAACTCACCGATCGAATGTCATTTGATTCGGTGAACATCCCTATTGGCTATGTGTTCCTCAAAACTTGTGATGTAGGATTTTTGTTTTCTCCTTGCATGATTTTTACCTCGCCGTGAATGCCATCCTCTCGTTGGTTGTCTTGAATTATCCGAGCTCGAGCTCCCCTGTCCCCGTGGAGACTTATTCAAGTTCTCTAAGTCCGTGCAAGCTTCTCCATCAATGTGAACCTCTAATGTTTGTGGCCGAGTCACGACAGAGCTCGCCATTTATGCACACAAACTCCCTCGACCGGGGCTTGTTCATTTAAGAGCCTTTGGGTGTTTTCATGCAGTCAAGATTTATATGTTCTCTATCCCAATGATCCATCCTAGCCAAGTGATTTCGGCCATGTTTTGTTCACCTTATGGGCTCATTTTCCGAGCCAATATGGGTTCCATGCTATGTCGAGTCTTTGAGCCCTTCATTTTTCCTACATTGTTGTGCTCGAATCGAACTTCCCATTTCTATGGCCAACTCGTGACCTTCCTCAATCAACCAAAGAAGTTTACTACGCTTTTTAGTGTTGAGTCACCGCCCTTGGTTTGCTTCCACATCTTAGTTTCAATACGACAAGTTCCTAACTCATACTAATTCATCTTTAAATTGACTTGCCATTGATCTTAACTCAAGCTCCACGTCTTTGCCATGTTCGGTGAATCCTAGCATTCTACAATTCCACACTCACCTCGAAAATCTTCCAAAATCAACCTCACTCCTTGAAATGACACCCAAACCCCCGCAATGTCTCATAGCATCGAGCCAAACTTTACACAAAATGACTCGCCACTACCAAATGAGCTCGAACATGCTTCCTCTTACCTCAACTCACCGAGTAGCTCACTCAAGGCTACTTAGTGAGCTAAAATCTAGCTCAAACTTAACTTTGACTCCTCATGCCGGTATTTTAGCCCAACTTTTTGCATTTTTTGGGATCTTTTTATATTTCTCGATTAGGAAGGGTAATAGACACCTAAAACTTGAAACCTTACATTTTCTTGAAATGGCCATGTTTTTTCTTGAAAGTGGGTCCCATTCCAATGCTCAAGTTATTCTAATTTTTCTTGGGGGTGAAATTGGATAGCAAAAACTATTAGTATTTCATTCTTATTGTGATCTATGTGCATAGTAAGTTGGATAACAACTTTGAATGTAATCATTGTGCCATTTTTGGTTTTGATCTACTTGAGCCAATGTTTCTAGACATGAGATGGTTATGTTTTTCTTAAGCTCGTTCACTCATCACATTTGGTGAAGAAGTTGTTCTTGTGTGATTGAAACATGGGATAAATTTTCTTGCCATATTTTTTTTTTTTATTTAGACTGTGACGTTAGAGGAAGGTTCAACAATGAAAGGCCCTTGTTACACTTTTGTAAGATATAAGTATAACTATAACATGTAGGTAGTAGGATCATTGTTAAATTAGTACCATCTTGTCCCATTGAACAAGACATTTTGGTGATATATCAGAATTCCTCTCCACTATTTTGGATATCAATGCACATAGTTACTACATTGATTAGCATTTACTCTATTTTCCTATATTTCCATTTACTTCCCTCCTCTCGTCACTCATCCAATATTATTTATATCAATAGGTTCTCTTTGGGATTCTTGACATTTGTACCATGCATTCCAACATACATCCCTTCCACATTACTTCAATTTATCTATAGTTTGGTTAGAAGTTTGACCTACATCACAATCTATTAGCATTTGCATTAAGTGAATTCATTAAGTACAAAGTTTTTATGGTAGGTTCATTCATCCCTAGAGTTACATTCCATCTATGATTGAAAGTGCTGTGAGAGATAAATTAGAGAGACACCCTTCCTTGCAACAAGTTTTCTTCTCAACTTCGAGACAAAAAAATTCTCTTATTTTTTCTCATTTTCCCTTTCCTTTGGGTGTACTAGATGGAGTACTATTTACCTTTTGGAATTTACGAGGAGTCATAAGGTATTTTTATCAAGTTTTCATTACTACTAAAAATGGGATATTCAAATGAATTTTGGTATACTAATTAAGGAAATGGCTTTTCAAAAGCACTCCACATTATTACCAAAAACTCTTCTAGAATTTTTTTATCTTTACTTCCATAACGAAACCATTGAGATGGGCCAAGCTGGATGGCTAGCCATTGGATGAGAGATCCTTCTAATATGGATCAACCCTTGTAAAAAGGCATGATTAATTTATCAATATATACCTCAAATGTATTGTCATCCAATTTTTAAAGTGCACCATGTATCCTTCATAGACATTTGTAATTGTGGCTCTATAACAAATTTTGTTCTTTTAAACAAAAATATATCAAATTTGCAACAACCCCTTGAAATTCATATTAAATTCAGAGTTTAATGTGGGGTTATTTCTTTTATTTAATAATTTCCATTCACATGAAGTGTAGTTCCTTATTTTATATACACTAGATTTTTCATTGGTCAAGAAACTTCAATCTTGCATTTTAGACATGGATAGTAATCATTACATGTAGTTATAATATTTCTCTAAAAACACCAAAATTTGTGTGTCCCAACAATCCTCCCAAAGTCACATGTTCTTCTTGTACGAGGGATATAAACCCTTTAACCATGTCACCTTCTTTTAGAGCACATTTATGTTTTAACACCACGCAGGTTGGAGAAAATTCATCCCTATCTTTAGGAGTTGTGAAACAATGGCTTTCACTATCAGAATTCAAACCCTTGTCTTCATCAAATGTATCCTCCAAGTCAATGCTCGTGATGTTTTTTATGCCATCAACCTCCACATGTGAAACTTTTGAAATCGCATGCTTAATCATTTGCTTCTTTTCCCATGGGATAAAGTATCCCTTGTTTTCAATTTCTTCTAGGTTGCACAATAATCAATTGTGTATGGGAGTCTCACTCTGCCATTGAATACAATACTTATTTGATAACAAAAAATCTAGACCCCATGTCTCTGTAATGGAGTGTAGTTCTAGATGGATAAACTATTCCCTCCGTAACTTTCACACCTTTAGAGAGTAAATCCACATGTGCTCCTTCTTCAAAAATAGAGTTCATTTTCAATTGTATCCACAAATAAAAAGAGAAAATTAGTAGTGTGGACACTTAAATCTTGAACCTATGGAGAATTGAAAATGAAAAATATCAATAACAATTCCAAGGTTAAAACAAATGCTTGAAATCACAATGAGAAAATAAAAATATACATCTTATATGAACATATTTGAAACCTCCTTTAATCTAAATCTTGAACATATGGAGAATTTGTCTAGCATTCAAGACATTACATAAGTGATTGTTGTCATTTATGCCAAATATCAATTTTATTATCATCATACATATACAACTATTTATGCCTACCTTATTCAAATCAATAAACGTTGACATTGAAAATCCTATCCAAATTATAATCTAAGGTAGATGTCATCTATTTTAGAACATATCATCCTTAATAGAAACTATTATCCAAAATTCACCCCTCAAGGTAATTTTGATAACATGCATCAAATTCTTTAGTCCCAAGCAATTATATTGATTCAAGGCAAAATCATGTATCTGGGGTCCTCGGCTTTCTTGAACTCTCCCGCCCAAGAGGAAAACCGAGAAAGTTCGAGAAAAGGTGGAAAAGTTGCGAGAAAACAAGTTGGGCAGAAAATCATGAAAAATGGCTAAGTCTGGTCCTCACAACAGTCGGGACATGAGGGACATCTGGGCGTGAATCGGCCGAAAAAGCTGCTAGGTGGTCCATGCGGCCGGTTGGGGACGTCGGGACACGTGCGGGACGCGAAAAGTGCGAACTAGGCCAAAAATGGAAAAAAAAATCGGCCAAGTTTTGTTTGGGACGGTTGGCGATTGAAAGGTACGTGAAAGAGGCGTGGATCGGCCGGTTTGGCACAAGTCAGTCCATTTCGGGCGGTTCGGAGAAATTTGTCCCAGCAGTCTGGGACAATTGGGACAAGAGTGCGCGGAGGACGCATGTAAGCCGTGATCGAGTTCGGCTAAAGCAGAGGATTTTCGTTTGGGACATGCAGGCCAAAATTACGCGGGCGCGAAAAGCATTTTGAAAGATTCGAGAGCCAATCAGATCTTGCCACGTGTCTTCACCGCGAACAGGAACAAGGAGCCCGAATCGGCCGAAAGCAGAGATTTTCGTCCGGGACAAGGACAAAGGTACGCCGCGGGACGCGAGGACGTGAAAAAGCCAAAGTGGCCGACACAAGGAAGAAGCGTCAGCGTTTGGTCAAAAACTTCAAACGGCTATAAATTTTGACTCCGAGCTCGATTTTCACAAAATTCAGCTCCGTCGATTGATGCTCATTCCGTCAAATTAAAAAACGCTTTCGCGGACCCAAAAATAGTACGCACTTTCGAAGGCCATAACTTTTGCATTTCTCAACGAAATCACACAAAATTGGTACCGTTGGAATTGTGGCTCGAACCCAATGCACAAAAATCAATAAATTCCATATTTGATGAGAAATTGATTGATATTTTTAAGAAAACGTGGCCGGGTTCATAACAGTGTTTTATTTGGTAGTTGGGAGTGCAATTAAGAGGCATGGTCATCATTCTTTCTCTGTTGCAGCACATGGGACAAAGTATGGGGAGCCTTTTGCAAGTAATATATAATCATTTTACTCCATTTAATGCCTCTTACAGGTGGTTGAAGGACAGATTTTCGGGATTTCCATTTTCCCTTCTCTTTCCCTTCTCATTTTTCTATAAATTGGAGTGTTGGGCTCATTGTAAAGAGAGGAGGTTTTTAGCAAAGCTCTACCAAAATTGCTTTGTGAAGCCAATGTGCCTTGCAAGCCCTTGTAGTGGACTCCTTGCATGGTGATCCAGCCCTTATCTTGTAATAGATTGAGCTCGTGCATATCATGAAGCAATAAAATATCGGTTTGTGGATGTATCTTCCCTCTTGTGCTTTCTCTTGCATTCTTGTCTTTCCCCTTTAATCTTTCTACAAGAATATTGTGTCTATTATTATGTTCTTGCGGGGATTCATTATCATTGTGTATGCTTGGAATATTGTTGTGAATGCATTTTGCTAGATTATGGAGAAGCTGTCATCACCTCTTCTAGTGTGCACTTTCCCCTCGTATTTCACACATTTGGAGACTACTCTCACACCCTCCTTTTCTGGTGTATCACCACTTTAGTGTAGGCTTTCATTTTATGCATTCTCTCTCCCTGGTCCCTTGGAAATTTAGATTAGAATAGTTAGTTTCCCCTGTATTAGAGTAGATTGTGGCAGGTAGTTTAGGAGCAAGGACCAGCTTTCTCTGGAGGTCTATCTCAAGTAGCAAGTCCCACAACTTAGAGATAGTACCCATGTTATCCAATCACACCTTTGGATGCTTAGAGTGATCAAACTAGAAATCGACCAACATCCAGGGGTGTTGTGATTCGGTGATATGAGAAACTCTTAGAAACTATTACCTCAATCTCTATATAAGGATTTATGTTATTAGATGACTATTTTCATACGAAATAAAGTTACTAATGATTCCTCAAAACCAGTTCTATTTCGATCATAAATTTTCCTCCATTATATATTATGTAGGTAATTAGTGCTCCTATTTAACCATATAACACATTTTATTAGACTCTTAGATCCCGCTTAATTTTTGTATCTTTTTATCCATAAAACACATAGTGTATGGATTTCAAAAGTTGTCTAGCCTAGTGGTTGTTAGACTGAAATTTTTCTCGTACATGCAATAATTCATATATTTATTGGAATGGCTGGTTAAGATATTAGTGATCTCATTTCAAAGTGTGAGTGATCACAATTCCAAGTGTGAATGCTCATACTTCGACGTGTGAGTGATTGTAATTCCAAGTGTGGATGCACGCACTTCAACATGTGAGTGATCGCACGTGAGTGCGATTTAAGGACTCACACTTCTATGTGCAATCACTCACACGTCGAAGTGTGAGCACTCACACTTTGAATTGTGATCACTCACACTTTGAAGGGTGATCGTCATCATTAAAGAGTGAGGATTAAAGAAACTACTTATAAAATTATTATTGCACTAAAGAAAATTCAACGGGAATTTTTAATGTTTCCCAATTTAAGTTTAGTATATATTTAGGGCCATTAATGTTGTGTCAAAGTAATTCGTTAATGTATTTTACTCTCTAATAATATATATGTATGTTTATTTGATGGAATAGAGTTCAAGTTTAGTATTTATTTGACTAATGATGGTATGATATACTTTGATTGAATTATGAGTGTTAATTGTATCTTAAGTTTTTATATCGTAGATAACCTTGTAACAATCTAATTTTATTACTCAATATTAATAATTTTCTACAATATTACGTAGAAGTAACCCATGCTACGTAGTTTCATCTTGTGTATGTCAATATTAAAGACTAAATTTCAATTAAATTTATGTATGTCAAATTTAAGTTTCAAACAATGTCCAAATTTAGTTTTCATACATTAAAAATTATATTATAAAATTCTTACATTAATTTGTTACAATACCAATTACACTTTTATGTAAGGTCAAATGTTAATTAATATTATGGTTCCCTCAACATTAATTGGCCATTAAACTAAATAATGTAAAATCCTCCATTTGAAAGTAATTTTTATTTTTTTGTACTATATTTAATGTTAAGTGGTACAATATTAAATTTTAATCCACGCAAGCTCTGTCAACGTGTTGATTTCAATGCAATAAAATGGAAAAGTGTATACTCATTTGGAAGGCGACAACACCAAAACAAGGAGCACATATACAAATGGGTGAAGAACAAATTTACTAGAAAATTAAAAGAGGTAAAACATTTTTATTCTATTTTGAATAATTTCATTTTGTAACACCCATTTCACAATGAATGTAAATATTGCATTTTTATTAGGTAACCCATAAACCAATTTTCAATGTTTCTCTTGATTTTTGATTCGACAAAAAATAGAGTGCAACATCTAATATATATATATTGACAAATGAAAAATGAAATGAATTTTAGATAAACTAAGTAGTTAGCAAATTGTTTCATTTGTCGATGTTTATAGTAACTAATAATTTTACAAGAGATGAAAAAATCACCATTTTGAAAAAAACCAAGATTTTTTTGCGTATATCCAATCCCAAGGTCTCAAATCCACTCCAAGAAACATTGAAGACAGTATGATTTTTTCAACACAACTAAGAAATTTCCATGAAAAGGACTTTTGCATGCAGAACTTTGATGGAAATAGTGTCTCAAATTTGCAAGAAAATATAAGGGCACACGAAATTGGGTCATTACATTCCACATTCACAAATAGATATAAATACTCCATATATTGTTGATGATGTTGATGATTCAAAAATGAAAGAAACAATTTCAATAACCCATGCATATGATAGTGATAGAACAAATGAGGAGCTGAAGAAAGAATACAAAGAAGAGATTTGGCCAAAACCTGTTGTGAAAACATTGATTTCAAAATTTGAAGAGGTGTATGAAGATTTAAACCATGGAAATATTGGAAAGAAACATTGGGATAAAGTAACAGATGCTTTGAATCATGTTTTTGGAAAAACATTCACTTTGGGATGCAAAGCAAATACAAGTTGAGTAGGTTGAATAAAACCTTCAAGAAGGAGAAACAATTGGAAAACACAACAGGGAAACACCTTCAACATGGAGTTTCTATGAAGATATGGATCACATTATAGGGAAAACACCCAAGGTTATTGGTCTTATGGTATTCTTTAATGGAAAGAATGGGTTGATAGAAGCATTTCTACATCGAAAAAGACATGAAATGGAAATCAGAAATCCCCTCTATCAACATTGAAAATGTTGAAGGAGTAAACTAAGAAACCCCTTTGAATAAAAGTGGAATTGAATGTAAACGTGTAAAGAGAAAAATAAACTCTTATGGAGATTTGAAATACATAATTAAGAATAGCATGCATCTATTCACTCAAATAATGAAAGAAATTGAGCAAGGAAGATTATAACTTGAGCATGAAAAAATGGAATAAGAGAGTAAGTGAATGGAGAAAATATTGGATGTACAAATTCCAATTGCAAGTTTTTAAACCGGGTAAATTACAATTTTTTAACCATAATAACATTGTATTGCATCATACAATCCATTCTAAAAGATGGTATATGTTATGTAATAAAAAAATATCATGCATTGGAGAAAGCTTGTTATTAAATGGCTTTAATAAGTAAGGAGAAAAAGGATATGTAGAATCCCCTATAATTTGGGGATAGATAATGCTTCCTTCAATTTGGAATGTTGGTGATGCTAATACTTATCTATTTTGCATTCTTCTTTTTATTTCAGAACAATTCCAATGATCAACATCATGGGCACCACCAGGAGCATTGACACACACATCCCAAAATATTGTTTGTGTGCAACAAAACACTTTAAAAATGATGTCGGTAAACATGTATATTTTTGTTCGGGACAATATGATAATTTAATGTGTGACATAAATTGCACCACATATCATTGGAAGTAGAGTCAAAGTATGGAATACTTATATACTCACTATGTAATTTATAGATGATAATATATTGACAATGACTCTCCTACATAATACAATTATGTTATTATATTGGGAAAGAATATGCAAAATAAGACAAAGTGATTTTTTATATTATATCGGTTCTCTTACAAATTGAACTCTATTGGTGTGTGGCATACATGGTTAATATTGTTCATCCCTCAAAGGTTGAGTTTTTTCTATGTTTTTACGGGGGTGCGAAGTCGGGCTCAGGACAACGATGGAGGTGTGGCGAAGCTTGGACAAAAGGATGGAATGGAGAATAGGTGCAGCGAGGGGGAGTGGAAAAAATAGTGGGGGTGCGGGATGGATGGAGATGGAGTCTTAGGAGGGACTCGGACCCCGGGGAAGGAGCTATGAGAATCCATAAAGGGTGAAATTATTGCCCTAGCCTACAATGCTCAAAAAAAAAGAGATGGCTATGGATGGGCATGATGGGGTTTCGGTGGTAAAATCAAAGGATCTATAGGGAGTGGTGACTGGGTGGTTGGAATTTTAAACCTAGGGTCTCTTTCAAAGCTGCCCTGGGTAAAACCGAAGATATTGTGACTAGTAATCAGCCGTATTTGGTGGATCTCGCCAATGAAATTCCCTCGCTGGTTGTTAAAGTTCCGGAGGTGGAGGAGTATTACTAGAATCTATCTCGGGATGCCATAATAGGTCGCTTCAACGGCCGATGGCCTTCCTCTACAGATTTATACCAATGGATTTTTCAAAATTGGAAGGATAAATGTGAAATTTTCTTTTGTTGCAGAGGTTTTTTTGTTGTTCATTTTAAAGAGGCAGAGGATTACCAAAGCAGTGTCTTGCTAATGGACCATGGTTCTAGGGAAATGTGGGTTTGGTTTTGACTCCTTGGTTCCTAGAATTTGATCTTAATTATCTTTCAATTTCTAAAACATGGGTCCAGGTGTGACTTCCCAATATACCTTTACATTTGTGGTATGCTCTGGAAGACATTGGTAATGTCTTGGGAAGGCTCTTAAAATAAGATCTGGATAGAACTCATGCGGATCTATGCTCCTTCACTTGCATTTGTGTAGAATTTGATCGAGTAAAGGGCTACCAGATCGAATAAAACTCAAATTTGGAAAAATGAACACTCGCAACTCTTGGATTATGAAAATATAACATTTCAAGTGTAGGAATTACAAAAATCCCATCCATCTACAATCATATTTTCTAATGAATAAGAAACCAATAAAGAAGCATGGCTCGACCTTCCCTCGTGGTTGGGGTGATGTGGATCTAGATTTGGTGGAAGTAGTGACATTTAAGGAGTCATATAATTCCAATCTTGAGGAGAAGGTAGTGGAAAGCGTGAGGATGGATACAATTCCCGAGCATCGGGACTATGGTGGTTAGCGAAATGAAACAATATAAAATGCACAATATAAAATGTACCATTACATAGTACATGTATCATTTGAAATGTGTGTGTCATTTAAAGTATTTAGTTTTTGTTAGCCATTAATTTCCCATTAAATCTATAATTTAATGTAATGTCATACATGTGTATTTTGCAATTCATGCACCAAAGAAATTGGCGTTGGAAGATTCGGTTGTATGTCACTATAGATTGTCATTTTTTAGTATATTTTTGAACACTGAATTTTTTGAAGCTTTTGGCAAGAACATTGGCGTAAGCGCATCATTCCATTCATCCATTATAAAATCTGATCACGATTTGATTTCAAAAATTATGAGCACAATTTGATTTCATCTAGTTGTCAAAAATTGGTATGCATTCTCACCATCATCCCTTCCAAAATTATGAAAATATGTAAATGTAGAATTTTCGTAGCCTTTTCAACAAAACCCATTTTGCGCTTCTAGTAGTCAATTATTTCCATGATACCATATTCTTTCACGAATTTTAACAAAAAGTTCTCAATTCAAAGGGTTTGACATCATTTTTTCATTCAATATGTTGTTCCCTAAATGATTTGTGAAATATGTGTATATCGTGCTTGCAAGAAATGTACAAAGAGGTTATGGGCATTTTTTTCATAAGAGGACTAAGAAATGTTTCCTAAAATACCTGACATGGACAACAATGATGTCTGGAAGCGAACAAAATGGGTGTTGTTGAAAAGGCTATGGAAAATAAATTTTGTTCAGTTAGGGATTTTGTAGACAATTAAACTAAAGCTAACTTTAGGACCGTTGTCGGTGGGTTTTTCTAGACTTTTTGTTATCTATTATTTAAATTAGTATTGAATTTTGAAGTTTATTATTCAAGATTTTTTTGAAATCGTAAATACATTATTAGGGAACTTTTTGTGAGTACATATGTGTTACTGTGAAATTTTATGGATTATTTTGATATATAATGTGCATTTTTTTAAAATAAATGATTTCGTAATAGACTCAATTCCATTCTTATTTGATGAAAGATGAGAGGGTTATTATCCTTTGTCGTAGGTTGAGGTGTGGGTTATCGATTCTTTAGTGAAGATTGAATTAATTATATGTTTTACATGTTTTATGAAAGTTCATGTCCTAATCTTTGTGAGAATGAATTCATTGGGAAATAAAGGGGATACTCGATGTAGAAGATATGTTTCATATGACTTAAAAGATTTGTAGGAGGGATCATGGAAACTCATACTATGAAGATCTGTAAGAGGGAAGGAATGAAATGCTTAGTAATATTTTATTATGAAGAATGAAATGGTTGTGTTCTTGTATCTTTCAGATTGTGGGTGTTTTAGTAAAATAAAGTAATGAAATAGTGATAGTAACTACCAGAGGATGACATGTTCTTCTTTTTCTTAATGAGGTTGTATGGAAATTTTCCTTAGTAAATTTGATATTAAGAGCCTAAAAAAGACAAGTAATTGTTTGCTTGTTTACAGTAATTGTTTTCTTGCATAAGGAAATTATGGTAAATAAAATTTTATAAAAACATATATGTAATGGCCAAGGAGAAAATACAAAGGGTTCAGTCTGTGTAGGTTCCTCCTAGAAATATAGTGAATCAAAGAAGTATAAACCCTACAATTTGAGAATGCAGGCTAAACAAGATTTTGAATATTTTATCACTGACTAGATAGTTCTAAAAAGACACATGCAACACTTATAGACTAAAATTACAAGCTCTGGGTGTTTTAGTTAAATAAACTAATGATATATCAACACTAAAAATTATAAGATGACAAGTTTTTTTCTTAATCTGACTTTAATAAATGTGATGAAAGTTTTTTTACTAAAGATATTGATAAGATCCAACAGAAGACCATTACTTTGCATGCATATTGAGGTATGTGAGATTTAATATCTTGGGAAATTGTGAGATTTAATATATTGAAAAATTGTGAGATTTAATGAACAGGAGATTATACATGATATTTTATTTAAACTCATTATACCATGTTTTATATGGATAAATTTATGCAAAGAGTAATAGGATCAAATTTTGTTTCTCTTCTTGATAATTTCTCTAGTTTTAAAATTGTAATGGTCAAATAGGAGTTACAATTCAAGATCACCTACACTACCAAGAAAGAGATGTATGTATACAAAATAAATCCCTTCACAATAAGCCAAGAAGTACTTTATGTAGATGGACAAATAATGTTATGATTGATGAAGTTCCTTGGGTACTCATACACATCATGAGTCGATCATCATGATGTTGTAAGAGTACCCTAGGAGATTTGGAAATATTTAACATTTTTACCAACTAAGAAGAGACCTCCATGGCCTTTGAGACTTCATTTATCCTTAAAATGTGTAATTTATATATTCTCCAGTGTTTCTAGCGACCGCTAATCTCTAAATTTCTTACTTTGATTTGTAAAGGACATATAATCTTGTAGAATGTCAAATGTCTACAACACACATATTTCACATCGGGTTTTATATAAGAAAATGCCTAGTGACCACTAATCTCCTCTACTATGATTGGTTATTTGAATGCTATATTCAAATTACCTATTAAGTGATTTTGTTTTGTCCCTATCGTTTAGATCCTAAAGGATTATTTTGAATCCCTTTTAGGTGTGAGGGCGTTTTAAAACATAATAAAAATAATTAATAAATGAATGGGTATCAATTATATTTTTATATGTGTATATTAATAATAAAATCTTATTTTGAATTAATTAAGCCTTTTCAGGCCCCTACGCATGCTTTTATCACAAGTTATTGGCTATTTGACGTTTCTCGCCCACCGAAATTGTAAATATGTATGGTCAATTTTTCCTCTGCTTAGCGTGGAAATATGGGATTCCTTGTTTCCTTGGTTCCCGGAAAGTGGGTGCGTGGAGTTTAATGGCCACCTTTTTGTCCTTGGTTTTCCTTTCTAGCCGCCTTCTCATTAAAATGTCTGACCCGACTGCTGGAGTGTGCTTGGCGTGGCGTGTGTTTGGTGGGGGGGTCGTTTTCACTGTTTAGTGGCGTTTTGTTTTGTGCAGACTAAAACTTGCATGTTATGCACCCCATCTTATTTTTTAAAACCATATGTCTCCTCCTTGTCTCTCCCGAAAAGCTTGTGATTTGGCTTACAAGAATCACATTCTTCACGATGTGGCCACGATTGAAGAGTGCATGGTAGTGCATTCTTGATGTTGGGGACGCCGTTGTTTTTGTTGTCTCTGCATGCTCTAGTTACCTGCATGCGAGAGGACACTCGGCTGCAAACTGCCAAATATCCTCTGGTGGATTGTGTGCATTCAGGAAGGGTGAGGCTCTTGTTGATGCATGTTGACATTAATTGAAAGAGGTGAGAAATTGGCAAGGTTCATCCTCTGTGGGGACTCATTTTCTGGGATGTGGGGTTTAATGGAGGGATTTTTCAAATTTTGTAGTCATCATGACCCGTAGACATGACATTTGCATGCAGTCAAATGTGCGATTGGACACTCAAAGGTCTTTTGAATGCCCCAAATAGATGCGGGCTCATGGAATGCCACGAGGGAAGGATATGCACAAATGGGTTTGTTGAAAAGGCCTTGAAACTTGGATCAAATGTATGTGGTACGTGTAAGCTAGACCTCCCCGCTTATCAAAGTGGGAGCTTTAGAACAGTGCATGGACATCCATCAAAATAAAAGCATGGAAGATAATAGTTTTTTTATATATGTCTTGTCATGTGCCCAAAATGGAGTATGTAAAATGTGAAGGCATACACAACTCATGCCCAACTCTTGATGATTTAATTCCTCAAAGAAATGCGGTCTCATAGAGTGCTATGATTTAGGCTACAAAAAAATGAGTTTGTTGAAAAGGCCTTGAAAAAGAAACTCCACAACACACTCCATCCTTCACGCATGTGCCAAAATGGGAAGCCTTGAACAGGATTTGCGAGGCAAATAAAAAATAATAATGTTTAAAAGGCATGGAATTTTTGTTTTAATGTCAAAGAAATGTTGTCTCATGGAATGCCATGATGGCAGCATATGCACTAAAATGGATGTGTAGAAAAGGCACAAAAATGTTTAACAATATGCAATCCAACATCCTTAGTGTTTGTGCCAAAATGGCAAGGTGGAGCAGGTTATGGACGTCCATGATAGCCTGAAGACCACATAATGTGTGGAAGCTCTTGGTTGTTCCTTGGGGAAAACACCTGTGGTCATGGACATATGTGCCATTGCTAGTATATCCCAGTGAATTAAAAAAATGGGCGCTTTGAATCAAGTCATATGGATATGGTCATTGCATGTATTTGTAAATGCTTGGTTAGACTTCTGAATGTAAAGATTGGAATTAGAGACAAAGCACATGAAGCATTTGACAAAGTTCCTCCAAGAAATAAACATTTGATTATCCCACGTGGAAGTGGAAATTAAATGCGGGATTGCAAGATATGCACATAATGGATTTGTTTAAAAGGTTTTAGAAATGCACAAGAAACTACTTATTCTGTTGGAAAACTTCAAGTGATCGGGAAGTTGGTGTGACATGGTGGAGGTTAGATCCAGGCTCGTGAACCGGTTGGTGAAGTGCCCGAGCAAGATGCTGAACCAAAGCCTGCGGCTTCGACCGACTTCATTCTCCAGGCATGGTTCTTCTTTCCTTACCTCTCATAATTCTCGTGTTTTAGTTCTCTTTTGCAACTAAATAGAATTTTAAATTATTAGGATTTTTTTAATACAGTTAAATGTCTCTTCAACTCATTGCAAAACAATAAAGTGTCGTGTCGCAACTCTCGAAGCCATTATAACTCACCTACTTTAAACCATGAACTATCACCCTCGCTTCGAGATGATCTAGAAAACTCTTACCCTTTTGATCGCTCCAATATCGTTTTATCGACCAGACAAATTTGACTCTCCATTGATTAAGTTGACCTTCTTCCTGCTTAAAATAGTTAAATTTTGCAATTTTCGGAGACTCACTAAGTACCCTTTCGCAACTCTGGAAACGAGATGTGAAGTTTCATTCATGTACCTTGGTATACGAGGAGTCACCTTGATTTTTGGTTTGACCCAAAATGATCATATGACATCCTTTTGACGCTCTTATAGGAGCCCTGTTACACCGGTTTACAATAGTAGAGAGTTGTTAAAACTAGAAAGTTGGCTTTTGTTTGGGACCACCATTTGAAACCCGGAAAGAGAAATCACGTTCCGTCTTCACAAACCTCTAGTGTTTATACTAGAAAATGCATGGAACATTCAAGTATAGGAAAGAGCACCTTTCGGGATAGTTTGGCGAAGCCGTTTTGTAGGCCTCGGTCGCAGTTTGACGAGGTCAAACTGGTCCAATTTTGTCTTGTCACTCCAGAAAACTTGTCGCCGTTTGAACATGGTTTTCTAGTTCTCCGTCCCGTCGACTCTGATGAATTCTCCTTATATAGGGGAACTAGTAGGAAGAGTCTCGTTGTGTGCATCCATCGAACGTCATTTTGGACATGGTTTTCTGGGCCCTTGAGCTAACTTTTGTCATTTTACAACTGGGTGAACTATGACCAGTGGCCCTGGAAAACTAGCGCCAAACGCAAACCGTGCGCTCTTTTTCAATTCCGTCAGTTGCTATGAACTCTTGGTATATCTGGGGACACGTAGAAAGTTAATCATGATGTGCGTGCTCATCGGAAGATAACCTTTGGAAGCAGTTTCTTAGCCTCCAAGCCCGTTTTGTACATTTTGTAGCTAGTGAGAAAATGTAAAAGTAGAAAAGGCTGCGGACCCTCGTAGGGTTACCAAATCACCCTGAAACTTTTAACACACGTAAATAACTGTTAAAAACACTATAATGAAACTTGTTGTGTGTATTAGAAATTTTGACAAAATGATGTTTTCTCTCTTCCTTTCTCTTTCTCTCTCCTGGGTTTATAAAATGAAGAAAAATGAAATGCAATGAATACATGTTTCTAGACTTTTTTATTTCGATTGCAAATTGTAATTATTGTCTAGATGTAAATGGGAAACTGAAAAATGATAATTATGATTGATTAGGGTGGATGTCATGCCAGCGATTTATCGCTGATATCATGCTCACGTGGGTTTTGCAGGATGGAAGAATGACGACGAAAAAGGTGATGTGAAATTTAATTATTATTATTGTAATTCTTATAGGTCATTTTAAAATGAATAACTGTGTAATGTAGTCTCTTGTTACCAAAAAGTTATAATTGAGATTTGTTAACATGCATGATATGCTAGTTTTAGGGATACTTAGGAAATGTGCATCTAATCACCGGTTCAATTTGTTTATTAGTTGTGTATGGAAAAAAAAAGGGTTTGATTTATACATAGTAAATTTGAAATTGAAGTTAATACATTGTAACACTTTCTCAGTATTCAATAAACGATTAAATTAATTTACTGGGTTATCTTCTTACCTTGCAAACATAATAAAGAGTTATAATGGGAACACTCAACCTTAATAAAATATTCATGCATAGTTTTCCTGCATGTGTGATCCTTTTACCATATAAGAAATTTTAAACCGTAGGATGACCTTAAAATTTGCACTCGATGAGACCTCCTAGGTTAGGTAAATAAAACCCCTAGTTGGAGTTTACCATCATAGTATTTTTGTCTAGCGACATTGTCATGAACCCATATTTAGGAATGTCATGGTCCAACCTACCCAGAGTATGCGGTTTCCTTCTAGATTTGGTAAATGCGAGAAGAATGTCCTCTCTTGGTCCGACACGGATGAGTGTTGAAGTCCGCCTTAGAAGTCACCTCATGAGTCATTGTTCGAAGGAACGATTCAGCGGTGCTACCTTGGTTTCTATCAAAATAACATCTTGGTATTTTCTTGAACGTGGTTCATGTATAGTTACAATTCTTCCGGTCATGTACCCCTTCAAGATGTTAGTCAAATACTTATGTAACTCTTGATTTCAAAACAACGCTAAGAATGAGATCTTAGTGTGATGTAAGAGCATATTATATAAATGTTGCACACGAGATTGGAGTTTAGGACCAAGGTCAATCTTGGAGTCTTTATAACTTAGTTAAAAAATTTCATGCATTGCAAAGAATATAAGTTACCTTGGTGCGACCAAACTTTGAGAAAACAAAAGATATGTATATATATATATATATAAATCTTATAGGAATTCAATAAGTTTTCAAATTATAATAACAATGGTAGGGAAATAAATATAGTGTGAATTGAGAAATAATTTGGTGAAAAGCTACCCTATATCTAACTCTCCGTCAAATCCTTTTATTGTGTTTTGGACATCAAGTCACTTTCGTTTGAGTTGTAAGGGTAAAAGCGTAGACTTCAAATAATCGTTGGAGAAGACTATTTTTAACATAATAATAAGATGATTAAATACTTTGTATGTAATTTGTTTTAGGCCAAATATGTATGTCGATTATGGAAATTTATATAAAGTATAAGAAGCCAACTTGAGAAGGTCGAATTGTATTTTCAACCGCGGAATAAGCTTAAGAAAATGTAGGTGGACAAACAAGAAAATTCATCCTTTCTCATAATGTCCTTGGAATGTTAACTTTAACCAAAAAAAATTGTTTTAAAGAAATGATGTGTTGTGGATTCATCATTCCCTGAAGCCATGTTCTTGTGGTTGGGTCTTTACTAGTTATCTTCCATTGGGAAAAGTGTAGCGTCGGCATGCCTATGTCATTTTCATGTGTCTATGTGAGTCGATGATTTTTGTGAATGTCGTATGCGAGTCGATTTCTGTGCTTGAAGCTCACGTTAGTGTTGTGTGTAGTGAGAAATGTAAGCCAAAAAAATATTATCCTCGGTATTTTCTTGTTGTATTTGTGTGTGTAAAGTGTGTGCACTACTAGATATATATTATGAGAACTACATAAGGTTTGATCCCTCTCGAGTAATGTAGCACTTGGCTCGTTAGGGATAGTCCAACTAATATGATATAATTATAAATAATTAAAGAGAGGTATACACATCCCTACAAAAAACTAATCAGAGATAAGTAAATCTTGACCCCTTAAGAAAACATGTATTGCAACATTTTTCTCATTTCAATAATAGTTGTCTAGTAAATGATGCCTAACGAACACTAAGTGACCACTAAGCTCTAAATATTTCATTGTGGTTGACCTTAGTGACCGCTAAGAACATAAATATGTATGTCTTGACCCTCAATAGTGCATGTATTTCCACACTTTTCTCATTACATTAATATTTTTCTTGTTAATGATGCCTAACGGCTGCTAAGCTCTAAATATTTCATTTTGGATGACCATAGCGACCGCTAGGATCAAAAATATGTATTTATTTACCCCTCAATAATGCATGTATTGTGACACTTTTCTCATTTCATTAATAGTTTTCCTGATAATGATATCTAGTGATGAGTCGTGTAAATCCCCTTTATAAACACCTCATCATCTATACTTTTGTTAATCCATTGAAGCTATGTCCTTGTATTTCCCGATACTGTTGAACACTATCATCATAACTTGAACTTATTGGCATAAATACTGATTAATATAGTTATAACTAATTATCTTTATTTTGTGGTATTTTGAGTATGCATTTATTCTCTTAATTTCAATAATTTTTTGAATGATGCTTTGTGTGATGCCACTCTTGTTTGCAAGAAACTTGTTACATGCAAAGTAACTTGTATGTAACAAAGGACTTATCTACAATAACCCATCTACAACTAAAAGGACTCACCTACAACTAAGGAATTGTCCACAACAACTCGTCCGCAGCCAAAGGATATCACCTACAACAAAGAAGTTGTGATTATGAATATCTCTTGGAATGTGAAGAATGACACTCCAAGTTTGTATGTGTCATTTGAGAGGCAATTACAACTGGAACATGGGAACTAGAAGATAACTCAACTATAGATTTGATTATTCATTACAACTCACTGAAGAACTGATTGATTAGTTAACACGTGATTTAAGGAACTTGTTGGTTACTTGAGTTATGTGTTTGATATCTCAGAACACCTATTAATTAGTTCTATTACATGTTTTTAAACTCTTGTTGTTTTGTTTGAGATCTTCCACTTGTTCCATTGAAGATCTTTTACTTAGTTTGTTTGAACTCCTAGTTGAACTCTTCTTCTCATGTTTTGTTGTAATTGAGGAGTATAAGAGAAAAGGGTTAATGCTGGAAATGGGAGATCTAGATGGAGAATTAGAGAATAGAGGATACGCAGAGATACGAAATTTTTTTGTTCCTAGATGTAATATTCATGCCAATTCAATAAATAATCTGAGTTTTGTTTAGTAGCTTTTAGTTACAAGCCTTAGGAGGGATTAACACCCAAGGCAAGGCCCACTTGTGGTTTGCTAAACCCCTCCATAGTTTTGTTTCTCTATTTCATTGCATGATTAGACTAGGAAGAAATTTATCTCCTTATCTACATTCTAAATTTACAAGCTTTGTTTTAGACATAATGTTTAGAAGCCATTTGCTTTTAGTTCTAAGTTTTGTTTCAAGCATTATACTTTCAAGCATTGTTATTTTAAGTATTGTAGTGACAACTATTTATTTCCATACCTCCTAAATTATTTGTAATTGTGCATATAGAACTAACATTATTGAAATTTTACGTCCCTTGGTTTGATGATTAAATGACTATGAATTAGTGAACAACATATTAATTGTTGCAAGTTAATTTGCACCCCATTTTTGGTGCCATTGTCGGGATATTGCCAAGTTATAAGGTTTTTGAGAGGTTTTACATTTCTTAGAAGCAGTTTAGGTTTAGGAAATTCCACCTCCAACCCCCCTACTAATGTATGTTGATTGAGTTGAAATAGTTAATGCATGCACCATCCAAGAGATGCCCATGGTAGATTATTACCTAATCCTCAAATAGCACAGATGTCTTCATATGATTCTAAATATTCTGAAGAAGACATACTTTCTCTTGTATAAGGCTTGTTGTTAGAAGATCCCCTCAAGTGAAATTTTGAAGTTTCTTGATCAACCAATCATGGCAGAAGAAGTAAATCAAAATGTTGAAGACAGGGAAACTACATTTGAGTTCCCAATCTCCAACAACAATCATCCTTCTGTAATGAAGAACATTTCTCCCTCAGCCCTTCCTAACTTTCATGGATCCATAACTGAATACCTAGACACCTTTTTTTTATTTTTATGTTTTATGCAAGAACTATGACTACACCATAGATGCACATAAGTTTAATTTGTTCCTTATACACTCAAGGATGCAGCCTTGAGATGGTTCATGGGTTTAGGAAGAGATGTTGTGACAACCTGGCCACAGATGAAGGAAAAGATTCCTGGTAAAATATCAAGACTATTACAGGCCAAGTAGTAGAGGAGGTGATGAACTCTTCAGGATGGAACAAAAATAAAGATGAGCCACTAGAAGATTACCTGGAAATATTCTTATTTAGTGTTCAAAATTCAAAACACACAAGGTTACCTAATGAGTCCCTCAAGTTACTTTTCTTAAAAGGACTTAGTGAGGAGGATATGGATGCTTTGGACCTGATAGGATTTGGAGATATCTCAAAAGCTACCTTTGAGGAAATTTGTGAAGCCTACAGAATTACTCCAGAGAAACTATGAAGAGAATAAGAAGTGCTAGATCAAAGGGTGGATCAACTACCAAAGGAATTGGGGAGATATCTAAATTAGATATTGTGAACATGTTCAAGAACATGAAACAAGAGATAGTCAATGACATGGCCACCCAACTTGATGTTTTACATGCTAAGAAGAAGAGAGAAGATGTGGAGGTAGCACTTACAGAGATATTTCATACATGCAAAAGAAAGAAGGTTGATTACAAATACACCTTTGGATTGGCCGGCATTACGAAGAAAAGGAGGCTTCACCGGAATTCAAGATGATAGAAACAAAGGATGGAAAATTCTTCTATGTTTCTCAAAGGAAGCCATGTATACAAGACAAGGAGGTATGTCACAAGATCCTATGCCATATTTTCAAAATTGGGCTAGTAATCCATATATGCAACCCCACCTTGGGCTAATAATCAGCAAGGTTGGACTCATACCCTAGCCAATACCAACAAATAATGACAACCTTAATTTTCAAGGCCAACAACAATGGCAACAACCCCCTCAATCATGGTAGTAGCCTTAGAGAGGAGGGAAGCAATGGAATAACCCACCTCTTAATTACCAAAAATCTTACCAAAGAACCTCCTTATCCACAAAAGCAATCTTTGATGCCAAACCCCAATCTAGATCTTAACCAAATGTTACCCAACTACCAACTCAACCAACACCTAACCCCAATAATAAATCTGCTCAGCCATCCTATACCACTGAATCAGCTCAATAACCTACTTATTCAGTTGATGTTAATAACATTTTTCTTCTCTCAAGAAGATTACTTCCCCCACCAAGTAAACCCATCATTACAAATATTGCAGATGAACCATAGTTACTACAAACTTATCTGCAACAAAGCGAGAACACTTTACAAGCTGATCCATGATAACTTTGAATCAAATATATTTCAAAGAAGGGTAAAATGAAAGCTAATGAACCACCATTTCCAAAAATATTATAGGAAAGAAGATTAACCTCAAATCATATTTTGATTCTGATTTTGTCAATCAACTGAATATTTGTTTCAAAATTATGCGTATTCAATCAATCAAGGATGTTCCCATATACAACAAGTTTGTTAAGGATCTATGCATAAAAAACTAGGTAGAAGAAGAAAGGATCCATCTACTGTACATGATATTGGATAGTTGGTTGATATTATGCGAGGAAATTCAATTTTACCCAAGCACGTAGATCTAGGTAATTTGTTGGTGAATGTTACAATCAATGACACAATAATAAAGAATACTTTGATTGACTTAGGGGTAACCATTAATTTCATGACCAAAAAAATTATGGATGACTTGAAATTGGAAGGACTAAGGCCAACAACTACAGTCTTACAACTTGCAGATAGATCAACAGTGAGACCTGAAGGAGTCCTTGAAGACATAGTTGTGGTGGTAGAATCTTGGGAATACCCTAATGACTTTATTTTCCTTCAACCAAAAGAGAGTTTAGGAGGTTATCCTATTATTATAAGAATATCACACGGTTGGCCACTACTAATGCATTCATATGCTACAAACCCGACAACATGATTATTTCAAATGGAAGTGGTACTAAGAAGCTTATGCTCTATCCTCCTACCCAACCATTGAATGATGAAGATCAAACAATTTGGGTTGAAGAACCAAAATCATATCAGATCTTTGTACAATAGCTCATGATTTCGGATAATTATTGTACCATTGAAGGACATAAATAATATGTTGTTCTATCCAATGTCTTGTAGAATAACTATGGAAGAAATGAATAAGTGGATGACAAATTAAGGTGTTTAAACTGCCCTTGAACCAAGTTCTACCGTAGAAAAGCACCATGGATATTCTAGGTAAGAATTTTATTCTTCATTAAATTCTTCCCCATGACTGCATATTGAATTATGTTAGCAGAAATGTATATTCAATTATTCATCTCTCCAAAGAAATGGAGATAACAAAGTGGGAAAATCACTTAATGTCAACAAGTTGTTGGATAGACAATAAGAGAAATTGTTGATTTCTCTTCTGTAAAAACATAAAACATTGTTTGCATGGGATTATGGTGATATACATGGAATTCATCCTAGGCTCTACACACACAAGATTTATATCAAAAAAATTAAACCAATCAAGTAGCCACAAAGGAGAATGAACCCAACGGTGAGGGAGATTGTAAAAGGAGAATTTAAGCAAAGTTATTGGATGTTGGATTTATATATCCCATATCAGACAGTCAATGGGTGTCACCCCTTGTCATTGTGCTAAAGAAGAATGGAAAATGGAGGATATATGTAGATTACAGGAGCTGAATGTAGCAACAAAGAAAGATCATTTTCCACTTCCTTTCATTGATCAAGTACTTGATACTTTGGTTGGTAAAAATTATTTCTCTTTTCTTGATGGATATAGTGGCTATAATCAAATTCAGATTGCACCAGAGGATCAAGACAAAACTACCTTCACATGCCCATGGGGAACATTTTCTTATTCAATTCTTCCATTTGGCTTATGTAATGCACCTGCTACATTCCAGAGGGCAAGTCTTGAGCATCTTTTAGATTTGAAAAATGACTGCATGGAAGTCTACATGGATGACTTCAATGTATATGGCAGTAATTTTGAAGAAATTATTAAAATTTTGGACAAAGTTTTGAAGAGATGCAAAGAGCACAATCTATTGTTAAGTAATGTAAAATTCTCCATGATGATGTCTGAAGGTATAGTTTTGGGAAATTATATTTCTTCTGATGGAATTCAAGTTGATCCAGCAAAGGTATCTGTTATAATCAACTTTCCAACACCAAATAAAGAAAAGGATGTTATGATCTTTCTAGGACATGTTGGATTTTACATAAGGTTCATAGAACATTTTAGTAAGATTTTAGCACCACTTTTGTATTATTAAGAAAGGATGCTGCTTTTGAATGGAGTGAAAGATGTGAAACTACATTTCAAACTTTGAAATGATGTTAACTACTACTCTTGTATTAAGAGGACCCGATTAGAACCGCCTTTCCATATCCACATTGATGTATCGACCACACTATTGGAATTGTCTTAGAAAAAAAGATGGAGTTATGAATTATGAAATTTATTATGTTAGCAAGAACTTGTAGCATACATAATTAAAATACACACAGAATAAGAGAAGGATTTCTTGCATTGTATATGCTATCAATAAATTCATACACTACATCACAAAGTTATCCAAGTTGTTCATTCACACCGATCATACCGCAATCAAATATTTGATAAACAAACCAGTAGTAAGAAGCATAATCATAAGTTGGTTGATCCTTCTACAAGAGTTTTATGTCACTAGGGAATGTTGGGAAAGTTACGATCAATGGCGAAAAAGAAATTATTTTCACGAGTGATCATGGTAATGTCAAATTATCAAAGGCTATGGTAAGTAGGTAAAGACTCTATATGGCATAAATTAGAAATATCATATTTATAATAATGACAAATGAGTGATGTCATAAATATTATTAATATTTTATCTATACTTAGAGATAAAGTCTAGAAATGGTGGAATTGTGTGGGATAAGCCTACATGTAGAGACAAGAGTTAACATATGTAATATGAATGGATATAACAGATTTATTATCCTATCTTTATGAAACGATGGATAACCTCCATATTATATAAAATTTAAAGAAGTCATGCCATCATTTGGGACATAAGAAGGTTGTGACAATTAGTAAATGTAAGGAGTAACAATCCTTACCATTATGTATGCCTACCAAAGAAGATATCAAGAGGTGTGTTTTAGAAAATTTCCTTATAAATACTAATGGAAAGGTGATTGGAATTATGTAGTGCCCACATTTTCTAGCTTCAGTTTATTTGCTGACTCTATACTCATATTTGATGATTGGACATGGATTATGGCACCTTTTTTATATTATGTTATGATATTTGATCATTTGAGGACATGTATGATGATTTGGGAGTGTAACACCAATTTAGTTTTGACTAGTATGATAGTTCATTTCAGTAGATGTTTTGAATACTAACATGTTACGATGTTGTTGATCTTATTAGATATATGATGGACATATGGTTGTGTCGCACATTTTGATGTCGTGAATTATTTGGTTATTTGATGTTATCATATTATAACATGGATGGATGCATTTATATGTTACTGGGATGGCTAACACATGTTGAATAATATGAAATTTTGTATGTTTCTAAAATATCCCTTGTTGGGATCTTACAAAAATTGACAAAATACGAAATTTGCAACAAATACTAAATCTGATTTTTTTTCGATTTTATGCGTAAAATTACAGCTAGGGCAGCGAATAGTAAAACTCCCAAAATATCTACTCAAATCACTTGAAATTTTAAAGAGAACTAGATAATAATATAAAGAACACAAGGGAAATATTTTTAGAATTTTTCAGTCAATATAACGCTGCCAGAAATTTACAAAGATGCCTAAAATAGCCGAAAACTTCTAAAATTAATATCTTTTGCTAAAGAAGTCCAAATGAGCTGAAATTTTGGATCTTGGGCCACAAAAATATGAAGAATAATATTCCAAAATTAGTTTTCGCACAGAAAACATGAAACCCTAATTTTTCCCTAAAAAGTAGGTCGCCCAACACATTTAGGGCATCAATTCAGCTCCAAACTTCTAAAATTCATATCTTTCCGATTACAAGTGCAAAAAATATGAAACTTGGGAAATAACATATATAAATATAGTAGATGACTTTCCAACCTTCAGATCTGAAAACGGCCAACTGGAAACCCTAAAAATTAGGGCTGCAATCTCCCAAACAAGTCGCCCTCCTTGGTAGATGACCAAAACCCTTGTGAAAAGTTTTGTAGATGATGCCAAACCCTTCCTTTATTGCTGCCGTAGGTCTGATCCAAAAACCAGCTGAAAATCTCACCCAAACTCACCAAAACCTTCAAAACCCTATCTCTCGAAAACCCTAAAAATACCTCGTCAAAACAGCCCTGAAATCAGCTTCAAATGACAAGCTATGGTAGATCTCTCACTATCGAAGAATGCCCTGCTAGCTAGGGATGGATCTCTCACCACCAAAGCTAGGGTTCCGTGGGATCTTACTCCCAAGCTAAAAAGTTGCAAACAGCAGTTGCACATGAAAGAAATATAAGTGTATGCATGAGAGATCTCCCACTACACCCTCCATCTCCTTATATAGCTTTTTATGAGCCCCAATGAAGAAATATAACATTTAATGCAATACATATCCCCTCAAGTCGCCAAAAAGGGACTTTAAGTGGCCCCAATGAAGAAACATAACATTAAATGCCAAAAGTGTCCACTTAAGTGATCCCAACGACAAAATAGAACATAAAGGGCCCATTAGACCCTCCCAACGCCCAAAATATAACAAAAACATAGTAGGAAATCAGAAAACCATCCCCAATAACCTCCAAAGTCGTTAGTCCCTTGGGAATGACCAGGGATAAGACTAAAATAGGGCCGTTAGGCCAACTGCTCGGAATTAGGGACATTACAATCCTCCCCTCCCAAAAAATGCTTGACCCCAAGCATTATCCTCCTGTGCTGTAGAAAATGAATACCACAAAGTAAATTCCTCCATCTCACCCTACAGTCAACCGAAGATCGATGTGATCCGAAGTGACCAAAACACCACATATAGTCATCATGTTCTCCATGCAGTGTAGATAACAATGTTGTCCCTGAAGTAGAATAATGGCCACATCGATTCTCTACTGGTACCCATACTGAAACTGTCAATCTGTCCAATCCCTGCCACTGCAAAACTGTCATCATGTGATCACTCACTGCATCTCCTATCGACTTCGTCCCTCGGCTAGCTAGCACATGCTCGTCATCCTCATAAGCATTAAAACATATAAGAGTGTTATCCTCTATCAACTCCAGAAATAAGGAACATGCATACTCCGATTTGTCACCATGACAAACTACACATCCCTACACAAAGTTGAGGATATCCTCCCTCAACCCATGCCATCTGACCCTTTCCCATATGAAGTTGAAGGTCTCATCAAAGCTCAAGTGTCCAGACATGGAAGAATAATGCACATGTCACTAGTATCTCCATCCTCAACCATGAATCCGACACGAGGTACAATCTGTCTTGATAGAAGATCATCTCATCCTCCAATATGTAGTTGTCATCCTGTATGTGACCATCCAAAATCTCAAAAGTGTGTCGGTTCTTGGAGTACTCAACAAGCAAATGAGATCTCCAGTCTACCGAAACCTCAGACAACCAACATAATGATAAACTCGGATGATTTAAACTGTAATCCCGATCTCTGTAACTGCCTTATGTGCAACACTATTGGTCACACTGGCATCCATCATACTCCATATCAATCCGCAATAATAAAACCCCTCATTATGCTAAAAATTCCTCTCCATCCCCTCATCTGCAACCACCCTAGGTGATCCTGCTGATAATCCCCTCAAAATCACATTCCTGCCTTCGGACTTATACTTCAGCTCCATCGTCTGGAAGTTAGTCCGAAACTCACCAAGAGAGTGAAGCCACTACACTCCCAACACTATGTGGGTCACTCCCATACCAACAACGTGGAAATCATCGGTAATTGTGTAGTTACCCATGGTGATGCTCAATTGTGGAACTCTCCATGTGCATCTCATATACTCCCCATTGGCTACAACAATGTTGAAGCCCTCAAAGTCCTTCGTTTGTAAACCTTGTCTCTCCACCAATGATGCATCAATAAAGTTGTGGGTAGCCCCACTGTCAATGAGCACCATAACTCACTGGCCCTACATAACTCCCCTAATCCTAAATGCCTTGTACATCGGAGTACTAGACAATGTGGCTATAATCTCCTAAGGAAAGTCTCCTCCTGCTCCGCATCAGTACTATCCATCGCAACTCCATTCCCATCATCCATCTCGTGAGTCTCCAACTCCTCACCTCTGTCATCCTCACTCTCCTCAAAGACCTCAATGAATTGGGCCTTCCCTCTACCTTTGCAATCATGTCCTGGAACCCAAGGTGTGCGGCAATTAAAACATAATTTCTTTCACCTCAACTCATCTCTATCCTCTCAGGAAATGAATGGCTTCTTAGCCACCTCCTACCTCGGTGGAGGCTCCCTCTGCTTGAAGTTGTCGATCCGGATGGAGGTTCTCTTTGTTGAACGCGAGGTGGAACCCTCGACTTTGGAGTGGATAACTCCAAGTCTCGAGATCTCCTAATAGCCTCATCATGCAAATAAGAAGGCTCAAATTCCTTCACAAACCCTACTAAGGCATCATCAACCCTGCCATGAAGAGTGAAGTCAACCTCATCTCTGAAACATCAGATACCATAACTGATAACCTCTGAAAATCTGCAATGTACTGATCTAGAGAACCTTTCTGCCTCAAGTGAATCAACTCCCTGAAGTGCCTATTTGGGTCCCTCTTGTCGAACCTGCTCATCAACCTCTGTGTAAAATCTGCATAAGTAGTGATATGCATGTGCCCCTGTGTGATCAATCCATGATGCCACCAGTCATGAGCATCTCCCTCTAGGTGTAGGATAGCAAACTTAATAGCATCCTCTTCACGCATGGGATTCAAGTCAAATTAAGTCTTCAACTTCTGAATCCAAGACTGCGCGGTACACTTCTTAGAGCCATCGAAGTGTGGAATAGAGATTTTTCCCAATCTCCTCTGAAACTCAGGTACCGGTATCTGGTAATCTCTCTTGGGCCTGTTGTCAATCTTCATTTTACAATACTCCTGAAATGGCATGTTTTCCGGAAACCCTCGCTCAATGTCGGTACTTCTCCCAACAAGATTCCTCATCCACAACATCTATGGGTTGTCGTGTCTGCGAAATTTTGAGATCCTTCAAGAAAGAAGGCTCGTGGAGTCCCAAGGGCAGTAGAAGCATGAGGGGACCCTTGTCCCGAATGTCCACTCTCACCTCTATTACCATGTTGTCCCATATTGCTAGCTTCTCCTTTCTCCGCATGAGCCTCGATCCTACCCCTGTGCTAACCTCTCGGTGAGTGGCTCAAATAGAGGTTGGTAGTCTCTCTTCGCTTCACCATATTGGTGAGCAGTCGTTTCATCGATCTACTTCCAACTCTTCATTGTCTCTATCTCTGTCTCCCATCTTCAACCCCAACAGTGGAGAAACAACAGCTCTGATACCACTGAAATATCCCTTGTTGGGATCTTACAAAAATTGACAAAATACAGAAATTTGCAGCAAACACTAAATCTGATTTTTTTCGATTTTATGCAGAAAATTACAGCTAGGGCAGCGAAACAGTAAAATATGAATAACTCCCAAAATATCCACTCAAATCACTTGAAATTTTTAAGAGAACTAGATAATAATATAAAGAACACAAGGGAAATATTTTTGGAATTTTTCAGTCAATATAACGCTGCCAGAAATTTACAGTGTGCCTAAAATAGCCGAAAACTTCTAAAATCAATATCTTTTGCTAAAGAAGTCCAAATGAGCTGAAATTTTGGATCTTGGGCCACAAAAATATGAAGAATAATATTCCAAAATTAGTTTTTGCATAGCAAACATGAAACCCTAATTTTTCCCTAAAAAGTAGGTCGCCCAACACATTTAGGGCATCAATTTAGCTCCAAACTTCTAAAATTCATATCTTTCCGATTACAAGTGCAAAAAATATGAAACTTGGGAAATAACATATATAAATATAGTAGATGACTTTCCAACCTTCAGATCTGAAAACGGCCAACTGGAAACCCTAAAAATTAGGGCTGCAATCTCCCAAACAAGTTGCCCTCCTTGGTAGATGACCAAAACCCTTGTGAAAAGTTTTGTAGATGATGCCAAACCCTTCCTTTATTGCTGCCGTAGGTCTGATCCAAAAACCAGCTGAAAATCTCCACCCAAACTCACCAAAACCTTCAAAACCCTATCTCTGAAAACCCTAAAAATACCTCTGTAAAACAGCCCTGAAATCAACTTCAAATGACAAGCTATGGTAGATCTCTCACTACCGAAGAATGCCCTGCTAGCTAGGGATGGATCTCTCACCACCGAAGCTAGGGTTCCCGTGGGATCTTACTCCACAAGCTAAAAATTGCAAACACGATTGCACATGAAAGAACTATAAGTGTATGCATGAATGATTTCCAACTCCACCCTCCACCTCCTTATATAGCTTTTTATGAGCCCAACGAAGAAATATAACATTTAATGCAATACATATCCCCCCAAGTCACCAAAAAGGGACTTTAAGTGGCCCCAACGAAGAAACATAACATTAAATGCCAAAAGTGTCCACTTAAGTGATCCCAACAACAAAATAGAACACAAAGGGCCCATTAGACCCTCCCAACGCCCAAAATATAACAAAAACATAGTAGGAAATCAGAAAACCATCCCCAATAACCTCCAAAGTCGTTAGTCCCTTGGGAATGACCAAGGCTAAGACCAAAATAGGGCCGTTAGGCCAACTACTCGGAATTGGGGACATTACGGTTTCTCGTTAACAATTCCTTACTGATATTGTGTTAGCATAGTTAGCATGAGTATATTTTGACTGATTTACTAAGTAGTTAATTTATGCATTTTATTGGACATACATGTGTTTAATGTTTGCAGTGAGTGTGCATATTACAGGGAACGGGAGAACGTGGGTTTCAGGGTGGCTACTCGAATGTGCACAAGTGATCGAATGGGCCGAGTCTTAGCCATGTTAATTGTGTGAAGCCTTACTTGGTTGCATGTCATATTTGGGCACCATGAGTGACCCCTAAAGTGTAATGTTGTAATTTTGTAAATTTATTATTGTTTAAATTGTTTAGTGTGTAGGAGTTAGTTTGGGGGACCTAATGGTCCCCACTTGTATTAAATGTGTATTTGATTAGTTTAAGTTTGATTTATGAGGTTGGGGTCACATGATCACCCTTGGGTGGGCCCCACAACCTCATATATTGTGCCCAAAATGCCAAACCCGAAATTGGGCTATTTATGGCATTTTGGAGACCCCTTTCATCTTTAGGGGTTCTCTTTTCATGTAAAAGAGCCCTTGGACCCTACCTATAGTTAGGGGGATTCATTTCTTGGTCAAATGGGAGTTTTCCCTCCCATTTGACCTCTCATAAGTCACCATTCTTGTAAGAATGGTTGGGTGTTGTGTCTTTTAAAGTTGCATGGGTTTGACTTATATTCATTTTGGGTAATTTGGGGGATTAGTTTTAAAATGAAATTTATCTTTTCTCTCTTTGATTTTTGGAATCTTGGTTTGGAGGGAAGAGAGGGGTGACACATGTCACCCCCTCATTTGTGAGGAATATTTCTTTGTTTTTCTTCAAATACTTCCTCATGTAGGAGGAAGAGGAAGTCTTTGGCTTAGGAGTGATTTTGGAGTTGGAGACTTGGAGCTCTTGCTTGGAAGTGGATTGGATATCTTAGAGACTTGGAAAGCTCTTAGAGGTAGGATCCTTGATCCTTCTTTGGTGTTATTGTATGTAGATTTTAGATGAAATTTTTGTTGTGTGTGATTATGTTTTGTATGTAGTGCATGGTATGCTTGTTTTGTTTCCTTAATTTGTTTTTCTCCATCCATCATATGGCATGATGGATTTTGGAGTTGTGTGGGGAAGAGGGAGGGAATTTCCCTCTTAAACCTCATGGCTTGATGGACAAGCCATGTTGGTTTCTCATATTTTATCCCCTCATATGGTTTGAACCCCCTTCCCCATCCTTGGAAAGGAAACCCAAGAGGTTTTAAAATCCTCCCAAGGAGGAATTTTGGTGATTGGGAGGAGAAATAATGAGGGGTGCTTGTTATGGAGGAATAAGGAGGATTTTTGGAGATTTTTGGTATGTGTGTTTCCTATGGTTGGATCACACCTTTTGGCTCATTTGGATTTCTCATCCACTCTTCCCCATTTGGAGGTTGAACTTGGTGTTTTATCCTCCTTGTTTTGGTTGTCTTCTTGTGTTTTGGTGTGTGGTTAATGTTTGATTTGTGTTGTTGTTCTTGTTTCTACCCCTTCCCTACTTGTGCACATTTGAGGAATGATTTCCTCTCTCCCATGGGCTTGGAGGAGGCTAGCATGTCCTCCAAACTTTGGAAAGGCATGTAATGATGCCTATAGGTTGGGAGGAAAACCGGGCCTATCTCCTTGTGTTTTGAAGAATTTATGGAATGGAAAGCATACAAATTGGAGATTGAAGCTTGTTGAAGAAATTGGAGACTTGTCATTTTATGTTTCTTTCCACTTTTGGTGAGAGCTTTGCTTCTTGAAGTATACTTGGTTATTGAAAAAATTATGTTGTAAATTTCTCCTTGCAAGTCTCCCATTATGGGATGTGATTCTATTTATTCCTCAAAAGTGACATCCATTGTAAAATCTTATCCTTACATGTAAAGGGAATTTGTATGTTTAAGTTTGGTCATCTCCTTGAGGAGAAGTCTTGTAGTATTGTGAGTTGATGTATTCATTTTGTAATAAATCTTATTCTTATAAATGTACATGTTGTTGAAGGAGATGTTATATTTGTTTTGTGAAGGTTGTGTAATACTTGTCAAATGAATAGGATGTTTCTTGTATCTTTTGAAAAGGAATATTTTATCCTTGATAATGAATTATTTTAGCAAGTATGGATGCTGATTTTAAGGAAATTTTTCCATTATAATGCTTGGGATATGGTTGATGTGAATAGTAAACAAATTAAATTTGTAGGAAGGAATAATTACTTGTGTTTTATGTTATACAAATGTGACTGAAATATTTGAAAATTATTGCTCTCTATATGTTAATCTTGGAAGTAAACTTGCATTGTCTCATTTAGGAGAAAGGATTTGCATGTTGTAAATTAATCAAAGAATGTAGATTTAAAATTCAATCTCGATAATATGGTGAAGGTTGAAGGCATTCTTTTTGTTTATTCCCAATTTAAAGTTGTAATTCAGATTTGTGTGAAAGATTAGATTACAAATTTGTAACATTCCTAAATAGATAAATATCAAGAAAATCGAAGTATCCTTTAAAATTTTAGAAATGATTTCTTATCTGATTTGTATCCAAAAAAACTATACCAACCTTATACTTTCAACCAAATTTTTAAACACACACACGAGATATATATTTGAAATTTTATAAGAAACAATAAAAAGTAAACCAAAAATATTTCAGTTGAAGTGTTATGTTATTTGTTTTAAAAATATATTTAAAGAAATAATAATAATTTTAAAGAATTGGGGATGGGGGATGAACCTCGCACCCCCTCCATACTATGGAAACTCTATTTATAGTGGTGTGGCTACACCACACCACCCCTCCCTCTATACTCTTTTGCATCTCCCTTGGGCACAAAGAACCCCACCTATATAACAAAACGCCGCCCCATGGGGCCATGACCTATTCGGCCCAATGTAGGTGCATAAAACCCTAACATAGTGTTTGGTACACACACTCTCTCTCACACACACACACACACATGTATATGTGTGTTTGAAAATATTGATTTTAAAAAAAAATGAAATTTCGAGACTAATATAAAAAGGAGAAATTTTAAAAAAGAGAAAAAAAATCTAGTTATATATACATATGGGTATAGCAACCATGACTTCCATGGCCTCCCTTCCAAACCAACAAAACAAATGTAACAATAGAGAAGAGGATAAAAGAAAAGATAGGGAAAAGTTAGGGTTTGGAAAACCTAAAATCCAAATGGCCCACATCCTTTTGATCCTATAGTTGAGATTTTATCCTCCCAATTTTTAAGTTGTGGGAGTTAGGTTATAAAATAAGGATGGGTAATGAAATAATAAAAAGAGGGTGTGGGAAGGGTGAATACATGGGGTAAATGCTTTAGATGGGTGGCCTTGGGCAAGCCTTCAATAAAGTAATTTATTTAAATGGTGTGGCTACATTTATTTTAATTGGGGATGAATAAATTAAATGGGTGTATTAAGGAAGTTATGGTGATGGAAAAAATAATATTGGCTTCAGTGGTGGTGGTTGGGATGCTTTCCCCCCAATAATTTTCTCATCTTTCTCTTTCCATTTCCCTTAGTCATGAACAAAATAAAAAAATGAAGAAAATCATAGCTTTGAAGGAGTCCCTCATTCGGTAGAGCCCTCAAGAGTTGGTGGATGGGGTGGAAAACTTGATAATCCCAAATCGCTTCATCAAACAACTTCCGTGATCATCATTGCAACTTAGAGCTATATCTACTATGCTTCTTTTTCTTGCATACGTTTTGTTGAAAAAAATCTATGATGATATGTAATTACTAACCACCATTCTTATGGATTGTCTTTTCTTCAGTCATGTTGTAATGTTCATATTGTATAGTTTGATTCTATCCTACCCATATTTGTAGAATTCATCCTGTATTTTCTTCCCACTTTTAATAGAAATATATTTTTCAATCAACACTATTGTGTGTTTGAAATTGACAAAATTTTACAAAAAAAAACCATAGTATTTTAAACTTTGTTAATGGTTTTGATGGATTGTGATGTCCCATGGACATCCATTAGTCCCAGCGCAAGGTAGGGAGATGTGCCCCGTAATTCCCTTGGTCACGCTGCCCCGACTCGAGCGGTCCTCCGGTGGATGGAAGGTCCACCCTTAAGTGTCACGGTTGTATCAAGCACTATCAGGCCGGTCTTTTGGTGCAACGGCAACCGCTCTTGGTAGCATAGCGGAGATCTCGAGGTCGAGACTCGCTGGGCATGGTGGGTTGTGATGTCTTGAGGACATCCACCAGTCCCAGCACAAGGTAGGGAGATGTGCCCCGTAATTCCCTTGGTCATGTTGCCCTGACTCGAGCGGTCCTCTAGTGGACAGAAGGTCCACCCTTAGGTGCCACGGTTGTATCAGACACTGTCAGGCTGGTCTTTTGGTGCAACGGCAACCGCTCTTGCCTGATAGTGCCCGATACAACCGTGGCACTTAAGGGTGTACCTTCTTGTTAATTTGTTAGCTTGGACAGTTGTTCGTCCATTTGCTAAGATTAGATAATAGTTATCTTATTGTTGAGAATGTATTTAATTATTTTCCAATTATTGATTTCCTTTAGTAACACCTTGCAACCAAATTTGTTATGGTTGTTAAGTAGTTATGTATCTCAGCCGTTGATTGAGAATCGATCTCAGCCATTGGTTTACCAAAGAGAGTAGTATAAAAGGAGGTCATTGGGCATTTGGAGTACACAAGTTTGGAGAATAATTTTTAGTACTAGAAAATGATTTTGTAAGTTTACAGTGATAGCAAACAATCTTGTAGTGTTAGCAAGGGCGTAGTGATAGCGTTGGGGATAGCAGTGGGGGAATATCAGCGGGAGAAGTTGGGAGATTGTCGGAGTTCTGCCAGTAAGAGGCAAGAAATATTTGTATCTCTTAATTTGCTAAAGTTAATATAATTCCTCATCTATAGAACTAGTTTTCCCGTAGGGGTTTTTCCAAGGACAATTTGTTTGAAAATATTGTGTTCTTTGTGTCACGCATTTCTTTCCATATTTTTATTAGTGAAGTTGCAATTGTGTTATTTTTCAATATTAGTTGTGAATTAGTTTTCGACAGTTAAATAATCTTTAAAGATAGGAGATTAATAATCAGTGACTGCAATAGAATTTTCACGTGGTATCAGAGCAGTGTTAAGGGTAGAAAAAGGTTTTCCCTAGGAAAGAAATTGAGGGTTTCTATAACCTAGTTTGATCTCTTTAAATTCTTTTTACTTTTATCCTTTAAGATGGCTTCAGCTGGTTTGAGAGATCATGACATATTAGATGGTGCCTCAAATTTTGGTGTCTAGAAGGCCAGACTTTCTTTATTGTTGGAAGAGAATGGTATAAAGGATTATGTTACCACTATTGTAATTGTACCTATAGACGCAACATAGCTTGCAGCATACAAGAAAGAGGATGCCAAGGTAAGGAGGATTGTCCTTGATGGTGTCAAGGATCATATTGTTCCACACATCTCCAAGTTAGATATGGCGAAGAAGATGTGGGATGCCATTCTAAATCTGTACCAGAATGCTACCACTAACTAGAAGTTGATTCTCAAAGAAAAGTTGAAGAATACCCAGATGAACAAGGGAGAAGACGTTACAAGTTACCTCACCAAGCTTAGACTAGTCAAGGATGAGTTAGCAACTATTGGAGATAAGCCAGATGATGATGAGCTAGTAAGAATATCCCTAAATGGGTTTACTAAACAGTGGGATGTCTTTGTTCAAGTTGTTAGTGGATGAGACACCTTACCGAGCTGGGATTGAGTATGGACTGATTTCACTCAAGAGGAGTTTAGACTACGTCTTGTCAATGGGGCCAACAAGAGTCAGAAAAGTGAGGGAGAACAAGAAAACGTTGCCCTAACGGGAAAAGGGAAAGCAAAGAAGGGATTTAGCAAAGGATCAAATTCTCAAAGTGAGAAGAAGAAGGACATGTCTAAGGTCAAGTGTTATGGCTGTCATGAGTCTGGCCACTATTTTAGTAATTGCTCACAAAGGAAGAAGAATGATAAGAATGGAAAGAACCAAATGGCGGCTTCAGCAAGTGCAGAGGAGCTCTCTAGGAGATTGGAGAACGAGTTTGCACTCATAGCTTGTATGGTCAACTCAACCTCACAGTGTGTTTGGTATATGGATAGTGGGGCGTCATTTCATATGACAAGAGTTAGAGATTACTTCTCAGTTACAAGGAGGAGGACACCAATATCTAGATTTCTATGGGGAACTTGTCCAAGCTCAACCCAGTTGGGAAAGGGACTGTTTAGTTTCAGAGGGAGAATGGAAAGATAGTTCCACTTCATGATGTCTTGCATGTGCCAGGCTTAGGTATGAATCTGATTTCTATATCTGTTCTTCAGGATAAAGGGTATAATGTACTTTTTAGAGGGACACATGTGTTGATTAAGCACAAGGATTGGAAATCACCCATAACTATTGGAGTTAGGAGTGGTCGCCTTTATAGGTTACAATTTGATACTCCTAAGGCACTTATGAGCAGCAATAATCCTAGAGATCTTGGAGAGCTATGGCATAGGAGGATGGGCCATATTCATCATGGAGCACTTAAATTGCTTCGTGAGATAGTGACAGGTGTTCCAGAGGTGAGCACAGAGCATGATGATGTATGTAAGGGATGTGTGTTGGGGAAGTTTGTGAAAGCATATTTTCCAAGGAGTGACAATAGATCTAAGGGTGTTCTTGATCTAGTACATTCAGATGTATGTGGACCAATGTCAACAAAGTCTCTTAGAGGATATGTGTACTATGTTACCTTGGACGAGCTTGTTAATTATTTGTTAATTTGTTAGCTTGGACAGTTGTTCGTCCATTTGCTAAGATTAGATAATAGTTATCTTATTGTTGAGAATGTATTTAATTATTTTCTAATTATTGATTTCCTTTAGTGACACCTTGCAACCAAATTTGTTATGGTTGTTAAGTTGTTATGTATCTCAGCCGTTGATTGAGAATCGATCTCGGCCGTTGGTTTACCAATGAGAGTAGTATAAAAGGAGGTCATTGGGCATTTGGAGTACACAAGTTTGGAGAAGCATTTGCAGTGCTAGCAAATGAGTTTGTAAGTTTGCAGTGATAGCAAACAGTCTTGCAGTGTTAGCAAGGGCACAGTGATAGCGTTGGGGATAGCAGTGGGGGAATATCAGCGGGAGAAGTTGGGAGATTGTCGGAGTTCTACCAGTAAGAGGCAAGGAATCTTTGTATCTCTTAATTTGCTGAAGTTAATATAATTCCTCATCTGTAGAACTGGTTTTCCCGTAGGGGTTTTTCCACGGACAATTTGTCTGAAAATATTGTGTTCTTTGTGTTACGCATTTCTTTCTTATATTTTTATTAGTGAAGTTGCAGTTGTGTTATTTTTCGATATTAGCTGTGAATTAGTTTTTGGCAGTTAACTAATCTTTAAATATAGGAGATAAATAATCAATGACTGCAATAAAATTTTCACACTTCTGTCCACCGGAGGACCGCTCGAGTCAGGGCAGCATAACCAAGGGAATTACGGGGCATATCTCCCTACCTTGCGTTGGGACTGGCGGATGTCCACGGGACATCACATGGATTGACTAGTTTTACAAGATTTTTTCCATAAGGGCTTGTTGGGCTTTCAGCGTAATTGCATCGGTTCAAGCAATCAATAAGATTGTGACCGGAAATTTGATTTCTCTGTCGGAGCAACAACTAGTTGATTGTGATAGAAATTTCGAGCAGCTGGGTTGTTTTGAAGGAAAACCAGGTTTAGCATTTCAATATATTATGGACAATGGTGGCATTGCAAGCGAGACTGATTATTCCTATAAGGGTACCGATGCTATCTGTAACAAGGAACTGGTAAATGTTATTCCTCATCAGTTTTCTTGTTTAAGGTTTAGATCTCGAAAAAGCAATTACATTTGTCTCAGGTTGTTTCTTATTGAGAAACAAAAACACGATTATTTGTATATGTCAGGAAAGAAAACATGCAGTAACAATTGATGACTATGAATATGCACCTGACAGCAATGAAGCGGCAATGAAGGATTCCGTGGCACATCAACCAATCAGCGTGGCCATTGATGCTGGTGGAAGGGACTACTCAGCATACAAATCTGTAAGTCTCCTTATAGATTACATTAGAGGACTGTTTTGCACAATCAATCAAAGTTGTTAATTTATAGTGTTTATCATTTTATCTTGCCTCTGTTAACAGGGAATATTCACTGGTAATTGTGGGACTAGTTCGAATCATGCCGTGACAATAGTTGGTTATGATAGAGAAGCCGGTCTGGACTATTGGATGGTTAAATCTTCGTGGGGGACGAAGTGGGGTGAGCAAGGATACATCAGGATGTATAGAAATGTGAAAGATCCATCTGGTATATGTGGGATTGCTCTAAAGCCAAACTATCCAATAAAGAAAGGATAGAGAAGCCTTCCTTACAAAAATTGAAGTCAGATGAATAGAATTGATATTTAAGAGAGTTAATAAGATCTATAAGGCTATGGATTACTTTTCTAAACCATTATCTATGGTTAGTATTCCTTCTTTAAAATTGAAAATTTGAAGTTAGATCGATAGAATTGATATGTAAGAGAGCAAGTAAGATCGTTATGGTCATGGATTGCTTTTTTCATTCTATTATATATGGTTAATATTCCTTCTTTAACATTGTTTCCTTTTGTAAGCTCTTATTATTTTAACTATGTGCTGTTATTAGGTTATTTTTTCTGCATTTGTTTCATTTTGTAAGCTCTTATTATTTTAACTATGTGGTGTTATTAGGTTATTTTTTCTGCATATAACACTTAATGTTCCCAATTCTTAGTTCACCGCCTAAGGGTGCTTGTTTTTAGTAATGGTTTAGTTTTCAAACTGATATTTAATGGAGAATTTAGAAAAATAATAAATTATAATAAAAGAAATTTTTATAAATAAATTTATATGTAATTTTTAAAATATTATTATTATAATAATTGTATGTAATGTTAAAATTTTATTTTATTTATGAGATTATTTAATTTAAATTGTTCTAATTTATTATTGAATATATTGATTATTACTTTAATTTAAGTTTATTATTGTTAAATACTTTTAAGTTTTTATTTTAAATATTATTTAAATTGTTTAATTTTAGTACTATCCAAAATACTATATATTCTAAAAATATCTTATTTAATTATTTATAATACATATTTTCCAAAATTATATATAAGTGAACATATATAAATTTAAAAATGTCATATAAAGAAAAGACGTGTAAGTTAATGATCACATCATTTATCCATATACCCTAAAATGAAAAATGCAAGGATGTAATGGCAACAAATAAAATAAATAATCAACATAGAAAATTGAAAATACAAATGTCCATATTTCATATATTTAAATTGATAATAATAAGCCACGTAAGAATAAGTTGCATGAACAAATGACCTCGTATAATAAATCCTTCTATGGCATATGCTCTCTTGAGCCATAAAAATATAACTATCGATATCCCTATAGGTTGTGTTTAATTGAAATATCCTCACAACACAGAGATCACGCCTAATATTAGATTCTCTACCCCTCCTCCCTATCACATAACACACGAACTCTACACATGTCTTGAAAATACAATCTTGTATATTGGATATACTTAATACAAGAATTATGTGTTTTTGTCATAATTTTTCAACAATAATTTTATGGTTAAAAAGGTGGCTTGTGGCATTTTATCTACTATTTCACATTATTTTATTTTATTTTTTAATTTTCTAGATCATAAATAATATTCAATTTATGAAATTTATAATTTATTTACATTGTTTTTGTATATTGTTCACTGTATTTTATGTTTACATATTTCTTGAAAAAAATCAATTTTCCACAATTTCTATACAATTGTACTCTATATATTTTATCTTTATTGATATTTAAAAATTAATAAACTTTTATTCCTCATCAATATGATATTTGTAGAAATTTAAACAATATTTCTTTATTCAAAACTGCCACAACAAGTTGTAGGTGGAAACTACAATTTAATTTCAACAACAAAAATTTGTGAAATATCCCTTTTTTTTAAACATAGAAATGTTACAATTAACATTCTCCCAATTTCATATTCATTTTAATAATTTTGTATATAGGTTATTTAACTTTAGAAATCAACACATGGATAAATTAAAAATGCACAGAACACAGAAACCATTCATTTTAAAATATAGAAATTGACACGTGAAAATTAAAAATGGTTGTGTTCTCACTTATTACAACACAGTATACAGAGACCATTTTAATAGTTGTTAATAGATTTTTTATTCATTGAGAAAGCAACTTTTAGCAAAGTGCGTATATGAAAAGAGTGTTTCCATTAAACATTTTATTCATACATATGTAATAGAATCATAATTTAGAGTTTAAGAAAAATAATAGTGAAACATTATCATTTGAACATGTGAAGTTTTTCCTATAATAATCATTCGAGTTATGAATCTCAATGACAATCATTATATAATTTAAAGAATGATTATGAAGTCATGCAATCACATTTGTACGAAAATGTTCTTTCCATTCGTAATTGGTTTCACAATTGGATGTTAAACAACCACATGAACAAGTAACATTTATTAAACATGTATTTATATCAACACTAAAATAATTATATTTGCAAAGATCAAACAATCATTCAAGGAGTAGAACTCAATTTGATATTAATTATCTCTTGTGTGTACAATATAAGACACCTTGAGCTATGGCCGTTATCATGGAGGAGAAATATCATACAAATCGTACCTTTCCCTAGCCATGAACCATCGATATCATACTATGTACCCCTTTTTAGAAAACATGAGATGCCCCTATGCAAAATCCCACCGCCTATCTTTCATCTTTTCACACAAGAGACATTTTTAAATGTATTACAAGATAGTTCATAATGTTTCTGAGATGTCTTCCACAAAACAATGTTCAACCTTTTATAGGTCACTCAGGTAGTTCGCAACCAACACACTTGTTCACAAACAATTACTTAGAATTCATTGGACTCCCTTTTAATGGGTTTATTAGATATTTCACACCCTTTTAACTTTTGAATAAATGTCAACAATAAGAGTTTCTTATTATTTCTTGTCTCCATCGAATCATTTACAATGGGGATTTTGTCGCATAATAGCTTCACTAGGTTACAAGATAAGTCGATGGCACTCTGATTATTGTACCAAATAATTATGGGTTGGGACTATGAAAACCCAAATTTATAAAACGTATGTCACATCCACACTAACTCATATGCTTCCACAATGACTCCATTATACTTTTCCTTTGTAGTATACAAATCAATGACGGTTTACCTATGTACAAAACCAAGTCACCGAACCTTCTCGAAGATGATAGATATATCTTGTAGTTGACTTGCGATTGTCTCTAGATCCTCTACCCAATCACTATCTAAATAGCCTACATTTGTTGTGTTAGAAGGAGCGCGATGTTTTTCTACTTTCCCCTAAGTACATAGAAATTGAGGTTGTGCTTCCTAACATGTACTCAATCCCATGATTAGTATTATTGTGAAGATTTTGTAGAATGCATTTTTTAGCTTGTCAATAGATTTCATGGGGTCCTAATAGTAGTGTGATACAAGATTCATAGAAAATAAATATCAAGACATGTATGAGTCTTGAGTAGAGTAGAATTCAACTACTTGTAAAGTGTCCCATCAACTAAAGGAGTAAAACATTTGGCAAAAATATTGACTCTAAATTGAAAAGGATTCAGTGTGGACTCATAGATTTCCATGTTGAAGAGACAGAGAATGTCTTGAGAATACCTAGATTGATTGATGAAAATACCTTTTTCATATTGTGAAATCTAAATACTTGAGAAGAAATGTAGAAAACCCAAATCAATCATCTCAAAAGACTTCTTCAAACGTGTTTTCAAATCATGAATTTGTTGTGTGGAAACTCCTGTGATGATTAAGTTGTCAACATAGAGGACCAAAATGAGGAGTTTTCCATCTACTTTCTTAGTCTAGAATGTACTTTAGGGTCAAAGGAACATAGTGTAAAACCAAAATTAATAAGAAATATATTTATCTTTTCATACCAAGCTTGAGGAGCTTGTTTCAAGACATTCAAAAAAAAAATCAAACTGCACACATAATTGAGTTCTCACTATTAATGGGTTCTAGTTTTTGGGATACATAGATTTATTCCTAAAAATCACCACGGAAGAAGTTACTTTTACCATCCATCTAGCGGACTTCTCATCCATGTATAGCCAAGGAGAATATTAGCTTAACAATGTTAATTATTGTAAGTGGAGAAAAGGTTTCATGGTAATCAACACCTTCTACTTATGAAAAAAATTGCTACAAGTTGGAATTTGTACTTGTCAATGGACCCATTCAAAGTGCATACTTAATTTGGTACACCTACTTACAACTCACAATTTTTCTTCCTTTTTAGAAGTGGAATGAAATCCTAAGTGGTGATCTTTTTCAAAGAAAGGCATTCTTCTACTATAGCTTTTTGTCATTTAGGATGCTTAAAAGCTTGATGGTAACTCTCATGATCTTGTGTTACTGCCAAGTGTGTAAATGTGCAGCATCAAACTAATTTTGGGATCTCTTATTTCTTGGATATCTAGAATGTCCTGCCAAGGCATCAACCTCATTATGTATTTTTAAGACCCATTTTCATTGAGGTTGTGTGTGTTGAACAAGTTCATTCAGAATTTTTGCTAGCACTAGTGGTAGATGTAATGGATGTCCCCCTACAGCACTCATTTGAATTGTAAGAAAGCATTGAATAGAAGTCTTAAAAAATGTCATGTTCATCATAATAAGGTTCAAAAGTGATGTCTCGACTCAATAAAAGGTAATGGAGGAGGTGCATGTGATGGCCTATAAGTTTGAGATTGTTCATCAAATACTACATCGTGCTGAAAAAGAATCTTAGTGGTTTTTGGAATGAGAAGATGATATCCCTTCACATCTTCACAACAACCAACAAAGGTACAATGGTGGTACTTGCTTACTATTACTTTTCACTTGCTATCTGGGATATGTGCTCATGCATTACATCCATAAACCCTAAAGTCAAAAAACATTGGACTTAACATCATACCATTTTTCTTCCAAACTCATATCAAGAACTTTTGAGTAGGGTGTGACTTTGAATGTAGTTTGCACGCATAATATCTTATACCCAAAACTATGGATGAATATCTTTGGAATGTAGCATCCAATTAATCATTTCCTTCAATGCATGATTTTTGCACTCAACTACACCATTTTTTTAGGGGTGTAGGGCATAATGTGTTGATATATAATGTCTTTCCTTTCACAACAATAATTGTTTAGTTGTTAACAAACTCCCCTTCATTATCAATTCTAAGACACTTTATTTTCACTCCAAAAAAATCTCTTTAAGGACCTTGAAAATTTTGAATTGTTTAAAGACTTCACTTTTGTTTTTCATAAAGTAGAGCCAAGTTCTATGAGAAAATCATAAATGAAGGTAAACACATATTTATGTTTTTAAAAATAAACATGGGGAAATAACATGAGATCATTGTGGACCAAATGCAGCTTTTAACTTACTCGTCCGAGATTTTCCTTTTGGAAATGGATCCCTATGTTGTTTTCCAAGTGCACACACCGAACAAACACCATCTATGAAGGATCTCATCAACAACCAAGAACCATGTTGTCAGGTAGTTATAATTTTTAATGAGCAATAGTTAAGATGACCAAAACACTCATGTCAAAGTTTACTTAAGTCATTTACATGGGAAAACATGACTTGTGAAGGTTGATTAAACACAAAGTGATCAAACTTATATAATCTAACTTGATGATCAACATTTCCGGAGACCAATATGTAGCTTATCGATGACAACATTCTGGCATTAAATTCAATAATTTTCCCTTCACATGAATGAGTGATCTAATTAATGGATATTAACCGGATATAAAATTGGGACATGTAGAACTTTATTGAACATGTTGTTCACCATATCGATGGACCCTTCATCTTCAATATTAAGAGGAGTTTTGTTTTCCACTGAAATTTCTATTGTGCTACTACCCAAGAGAGTTTGAAATAGAGAAACATAATTTTTCACATAGTTTGAAGCCCCTGAATCCCAAACCCACAAAAATTCTATTGTACTACTACCCAAGAGAGTTTAAAATAGAGAAACTTGATTTTTTTGCGTAGTTTGAGGCCACTTTGAATCCCAAATCCATTCATTTTCTATTGATCCACTAGTTGTTGCAAAAATTACAATGCCTAGCTTGAAGGGAAGAAGATTTTTTTATATTTCTATTTCCAAGTATTTCATTTTCTTTAAACAAGTGATATTAGACATGACCTAGTTTACCACAAAAGTTACAACATTATTTTTCAGGTTTACCTTTTTGTTACCCTTTGCCTTTGTCTTAATGTGGTGTATACTTTTTCTTTTTTTGATTTAGTGTCATTAGGCTTAGGTTGTGCTTTAACTTTTTCCCTCATTGGGCCCTTGATTTTGCTAAGGCTAGATGCATGCTTCTTAATACCTCCAAGTCTATCACCAATAAAAATTAGTTTTCTTGTTTTTGTTCTCTCCGAAGTTGTTCACAAAACTTCTCAAAAGTCGGTGCCACATATGCACTACCCAAACAATCATGTTGTTTATAGTAGTTAGACACAAAACCAAGTACGAGATGACCTAATTTAGATAAAATAGCCATAATGATTTTTTCATCAAACTCTTTTCACCAACTTCATAAAGTAGAAACCTCAAGTTCTTCACTTGATTAATGAAATCCTCAATCTGAGGATAGTTATTTGGACTAAGAGCAGAAATCTTGTTTTCCAGTTGGCATGCTCACATATTACTATGTTCCAAAACTTTTTCCAAGATAATCCAAAGTTTATTTATATCCTTTTCATCTTGAAAATGAAACTACAACTAAGGGGATATTGACTACCTAATAATTCATCTAGCTCCATCACAATGATTTTACTATTTCCACATTTTTGCAGTGGTCCTGTAAGTGTTTCTTCATAATTCATTGCAATGCACTAATGACCATGGCTAAGCACGACATCAATAATGTAGTTTTTCCAACTAAAATTCTTAGATCCGATGATAATTACCTTTTTGGCATTTATAGTGAATACTGAAATTTGATGTTGGTAAAAACCAAAATTTTATTCCACAAAGCGTTTTCGAAAAGAGCGAGTTAAAATGATCGTCTAAATGAGAAAATCATAATGGTGCAATTTACTTATGGGCAAAAATATGACTTTTTCCAAATAAAACATGTGGAAAATTTTACATTGAAATTAAAGTAGCACTTAAAATAATCACCTTGAAGAGAAAATTACGATGGTGTGTTTTTTTGTAATTGCATGGAAATGTTGAACTAAAACCCTATGGTTCTAAAATTCAATTAGAATCATAAAATTATACTCAATTCAAAAGATATGTCTCCTTTTATGATCTATCAAACATGTCATACATACCATCTTCTCACTACTTTGCAACTATCAAAACATCGTTTTACCAACTACATTTAGAATCGGGGTTGTGCCTAGAATGACATGTCTCTAAGCAAAATTGTGAACCAAAACTATGACAAAATATGTATAGTAACTAAAGAGAGGATCTAAACCGAAATTGAAACAAAGAATATATATTAAAGCGAGATCAAGGTTTTATACTAAAATTGCCAAAAAAATTGAACCAATGCTACAACTAAAAATCAAATCTAAGCAATAATGTACCAAACTTCTAGATAAACTCAAGGGATTCATTAAGTCGGGTGTGTTTATAAAGTAGGTTCTCAAATATAGTTATCTCATTTGTAAATAGTGAACTGGACCATGTTTCGGGCCATTGACTACCGATAATTCCACCATTTTCATAGCCACATTATCTCATCTCTGAGATACTTAGAGAGCAACTTCTGTTGTATATATCTCCCCCCGGGTAAATATAGACAAATAGCATAATATGGGAATCAATGAAACTCAAAACCCAACATTATTTACGCCGAGGCACATCTTCAGGAGGCGCAGAACAAAAGGTGTTAACATGGAAAAATTCACACCCATGGCTCAGGTTAGAGGCGTAGAAAAAAATTTCGACATGGAAAAATTCGCGCCCATGGTGCAAGTTAGAGGCGCAGAGAAAGAAATGTCGACATGGAAAAATTCGCGCCCATGGCGCAGGTTAGAGGCGCAGAGCAAGAAATGTCGACACCACATTTTCAGCACCTATGGTGCACTTAAAAGTATGTTAACATGAGGATGGATGTTCCGAGGCGCACCTTCAGGAGGCACAACATTTTGAGCGTTGACACCCCGAACCTGACAGAAAGCAAACCCTGACACAAATATTCAAATGGCCATAACTTTTCACAGGGAGCTCAGATTCATGCAAGGTTGGACTTTTGGAAAGCTTACGAGGTCCTCTATCCAACTACAACTGGATATATTTAATTGGGTGAGAACAAGTTCTTCAAAATTCAAAATACAATTCGCCATTTTTTGGGTTTGCTAGGGTTCTCACCTACCGCCATAATGAGATGAATTAAATGCAACCTAGAGTAGATTTCTCTCTCTTCCCTCTCTCACTCTTCCTATAAATTGTAAGGAGGGGCTTCTTTCTAAAGGTTGGACATTCTTGTTTTTCCCTCCCTTCTTCTCTTTGGCAGGTGAATTTGTGGAGTTCAAACCTCCCATCTAAAATTGTAATGCAACTTTGCCTCTTGGCATTTTTGTAGTGTATTGTATCAATCTTTGGAGAAAATAATGCATGTCCGTGTATGATTCTCAACCCCTCTCTCGTGTTCATTTGCATCCTTCTGATCTTTCACTGCAAATTTGGTTATATGTGCATGATCTTGCATTATATTTTAATGGTTTGTGTTTATTGGAAAGACAGATGTTTCTTCATTCCTTGGTGCATCACCTTTGTTAGTTTAGGTTTATTTTTATGCATCTTCTTACCATGTCTCCTTGGAAAGTTAGATTAGGTTTTTGAGTAAACCCTCTGCATTTTTATGTGTGCATCTGAACAGAGGAATAGGAATCGGCCTTCATCCGGAGAGCTTTCCCGATTCATAAGGTCCCACACTTGGGAAAAGCTCCATGTTATGCAATTACACTGAGAGTCTCAACCCATCAAGTTGCAGACATTCAAGGGTGTTGTGATTCGCCATCAACAGTTTTGGCACGCCTGGTGGGATAGAGAGGTCATTCCACAAGATTTGAAGGAACTTTCAAGAAATTTGGACTTAGAAATTACAAGTTCTCCAATTTCATATTTTTCACCTTCTAGGCTGAACTCCAAAATCGATTTTCAAGGGCTTAACTTTCTCAAAACAAGTCAAAATTTCACCACCTAATAGATCTGGGGGTAATCTTCAAAAGGGTATCTTTAGTTTTTGAAATTTTGATTTTCAAATTTTCGAGTTTTTGAATTTCAGATTTTAGGATTTCGGAAGTCTGGCATTTTCAGTTTTCAGGACTGTCATTCCAAATCAAATTCCAAACCCCAGAATCTCAAATATACAGGTCTTTCAAAATTTTGAGTTTAATTTTGTTAAGGTTGGTGTGTAACTTGGCAAAATCTAGCCTTTTGAGGCTCATTCCCAACACATCTGGCGACTCCGAAGTGATAGAATTCAATGGTATAGCAGCACAGGTTGCCCAAGTACATGAGAAGAATTCAAATCAAGTCTGATACTCGAGAAGAAGGGTTATTTGTCTAATTTTAGCTATCACTAGGTAGAGGAAGGAGAGGAAGAAGACCACGAAGATCACCATCTCCGCCTAACAAGACTTTATCAACCCCTCCACCGGTACACCTTTCATCCAATCAACAAGGGTTCTCAAAGCGAATCAAAATGACGCAAAAAAACCCTTTGTCAACTTCACTACTAGAAAGAGCCCACTTGCCCTCAATGTACTAAATCCAGCCCAATGCGGCATTGAAGAACATTCCATTTTCACCTGGAGAAAATCATACCACTCCTAGTGATCATGTCAAAGACATTGCTAACATTTGTGCAATCCATGAGATAAATGAAATGGATGTTGTTGTCAAATTGTTGTCATCTTCATTCAAAGGGAAGGCATTGCAATGGTTTAGGACCCTTGGAGTCGGTAGTGCTATCCAAAATTGGAATCGATTATGCATAGTTCTCCATGAGCAGTTTGAGAAAAGGGAGACAATTTGTCTCTACTAGAATAATTGACAACTATAAAGAGACCTCCCAATGAGCAACCTGATCGACTTCAACTTCAGATTTCAAAGGTCTTAGGATAGGATTCCGGTGGGTGTTAGGCCAACAATTTGAAGGTGCTTTTCTATATTATCTTAAGGCTTTGAATTTTGATATTTCTATGTTAATTCAATCTATGGGAGGCACAAAATTACCTGCTACTTTATAGCATTTCCATTAGGGCTTAAAATTGTCTTATTCAAGCTGGTAAGCTGGCTCATAGGCCTCTCATGCCCTTGTATCCAAACTTAGAAAATCCAAGCACTAGTCAAGCACCCACTTTGGCTCCTATTCCCACTCCTAGAAATCAAAGTTCAAATGGAATTTCTACTTCATCCTCTAGTGCTTCAAATGAACTCCAAGAGGTCATGAAACAATTGCAAAATTTAGGAAATGAGATGGTTACACTCAAGAGGCAAAGCAAGCCCAAAGCTTTATACCTTCTTATAAGCCTCAAGCTCAACTTAATAGGCCACCATACCAACCCAATAGGCCACCCAATCCAACCTGCAAATTTAAGCCAAGTAAGGCCTCCCACTAATAGACCATTTCAGCCCTATAACCCCAATGTTGCATCTACTTCTAAAGCATTAGTGCCAGTGCAAAACAACATAGATCAAGAGTATGATTGGTGTTTCCCATGCAATGAACCTCACAACTAATCTATGTGCTTCAATGGTGCTTTGAACCAAGCCTTGATGGTGACAACTACTGGCGTAGAGGGTGAAGTGAGTCAAGAAAAAATCAGCAACAAGGGACACCTTAGCAAAACATAGCTCCAAATGATACCGCACTTGTGAATTGGCAAGTGAGGATTTTTTGGCATGAATCAAACATTTTCTCGAGAGTGTAGCAGCTAACACAAGATCAAAGAAGAAGAATATTGGTGAAGGGAAGTCATTGGCTCCAAGTGATCTACAACCTTCCATTACTCCACAAGGTGTTGGTAAGCAAAATACAGTTCCAAACACGCAAGGACAGCCCAAACCACCTTCTAAACCAACTCAAATGCCAGCTATTACTGCCCATGTGCAAGAAAGGAATGTGCAGGCTAAAGGACAACAAAGAGATCTTTCATCCCCATTTAGCATCATTGATCAAATGAAGAAGACAAATGTGAATATATCAATGTGGGAATCTTTATCCATCCCAAAGCTAAAGATATCTTCTACAAGCTGCCATGAAGAATTGGTCAACTTCAAACCAGAGAGTCCATATGCAAGAAAATGTCCTCACAAATGTTGCTTAGCTTTGAAGGGAATCATGGAGGACAATAAGGTAAATTTTGAAGCCCCCTCCATTCTATGTTTCATTAATCATTGGGGATAAACTAGCACACAATTGCATGATTGATTCGGGGCAAGTAGTTCTATCATGCCCAAGTAAATAGCTGATCTGATCATTTGGGTCTCCAATATGAAGTCATATCAAAGGGGGTAGTGCAATTGGATGGGACAAAAAGAAGAACGGTGGGAGTGATTAAAGGTTTGAATCTTACCTTGCATGCATGCCCTAATGTTACCATTTTACAAGATATGTCGGTGATAGATTTACCACCACTCTTTGCCCTATGCTTATCAAGGGATTTCACACCTAGAATTGGAGGCTACTTATCCGCGATGGTCACATATGTTGTTCGTAACAAGATATGGTACTAAGGTCACAATCAGATCCAAACCAATTGCACACATTCATATTGAGCCTCATACTCCAAGCCAAATCAATGCCAACTATTCAGCATTTGATCAAGAAGATTATCCAAGCACAGATGAAGCTGACACCAAAGTTGGAAGCATCCCAGATTTGAATCTTGATGAATGGGCAAGCAAGGTACATGATTTTGATCCCTACCAAGAAGTAGAAGAATCTAAGCTAGGAGTCTATTGCATACATGAAGAAAACTAGCCTATTCCTAACATCACCAAACAAGACCATAAGGATGACAATGAGGTATGGCAGTTATTTTTCGATGGATCAAGGAGTAGGCAAGGTGCAAGAGGAGGAGTTATGCTTGTTTCACCTCAAGGCATCAAATATTATTCAGCTTTCCATTTCCAATTTTCCTGTTCAAACAACACAACTGAATATGAGGCCTTGATTCATGGACTTCATTGGGCCAGGAAAAAGGGCATAAAGAACTTGCAGGTGTTTGGAGATAGCGAGCTAATCGTCAACCAAGTCAGGGGACAACATGCTACAAAGAATGACCTCGCTAAAAACTACAAGAATAGGGTATAGGACCTCATTGAGGATTTGAAGCTTTCAACATCGTGTCCATACCCAAGAAGAAAAATGAAGTTGTTGATAGGCTCACAAAGTGGTTGGAGCAATGTTTGATGTGGTTGACAACATCGAAGGAAAAAACACAACCACATATGCATGTGAGTGTGAGGTCAGTGATTCCAGATAATAACACAAGTCGGGTAGGTGTTTGAGAATGATCAACAGATCATCAATTTTTACAAGAAGAGGTTGAATTCTCAGCTAGGAATCAGGATGACTAGAGCAGCAATACGGGGATCAAGTAGTGCAGTTACGGACAAACAAGCTTCCCAGGGGTTTAGTAACATTGGAGTCTATCTTCAACCCTAACGACCAGTTTCGTAAGGAAAAGGCTAACATACAGGTCAAGAGAGAAGATTCAGAGCCAATTCCGGTTGGGGAAGGCAAAACACTTCAAATTGGTAAAGTGGCCACTAAGCAAGAGAAATCAAATTTCATACAGCTTTGCCAAGAATTTCCAGATGTCTTCGCTTGGAGCTATGAAGACTTGAGAGGATTCAATCCGAAGTTGGCACAACATACCATAGAATTAGATCCAGATGCTAAACCCATCAGCAAAAGCATAGACACAGTCAACCCTCACATTGAACCTCTAATGAAGAAAGAGATAAACAAGCTAATAGAGGCAAGCATTATATTCCTGATCAAGCACTCAAGCTAGGTTACAAAATTGGTTCCACTGGTCGGGAAGAAGAGAGGAGAAATCAGGTTGTGTGTGGACTTCTGAGACCTCAACAGGCATCTCTTAAAGACCATTACCCACTTCCTTCAATGGAACAAATATTGCAAAAGGTATCCGGTTCGGAGAGATTCTCCCCTCGATGGCTACTCGTGGTATAATCGAGATAATGGTGAAAGAAGATGACCAGTTCAAGACGGATTTTACCACCAAATGGGGCACCTATGCCTATAAGAAGATGCCATTTGGGCTATCAAATGCTGGAGCCACTTTCCAAAGGGCAGTGGATATGGCATTCAAAGGATTGATCAATAAAATAGTTCGATATATCTTGACGACATCACTGTATTCTCTAAGAATGCAGCGGATCACCTCTTCATCCGAGACGGGTATTTCAAAGGTGCGAGAAGATTTGGGGTATCATTGAATCCCAAAAAGTGCATATTCTTGGCTCACCAAGGAAAGCTTCTAGGTCGTATTGTTTCAAAGGAGGGGTTGACGATTGACCCAGAAAGAGTTGAAGCAATTCGAGCATTGCCATTGCCAAGTCACAAGAAGGCTCTTCAAAGCTTCTTAGGAAGGATCAATTTTGTCCGCAGGTTTGTTCCAAACTTTGTAGCTCTCGTAAAGCCAATAACATTGATGTTAGAGAAGAGTAGGGCATTTAAGTGGAAATTTGAAGGCGATGCAAGTTTTGAGGCAATAAAAGAGGCTATATCTCAAGCTCCGACTCTCGTCAATCCAGAATTCTCCAAGGACTTCATGTTATATGCCTTCGGTGGTGGAGACACAATTTCTACAATCTTGGTACAACAAAACAAAGAGGGATTAGAACAACCAGTTGCTTTCTTTAGTCAAGGCTTGGAGGAATACGAAACTAGGTACTCTTTCATCGAAAAGCATGTCCTTGCAGTGATCAGGAGCTTAAAGAAATTCAAGCACCTAGTCTCAAACAACAAGATCCAATTGTTGGTCTCTCATGTGGGAGTCAAGGACTTCCTTCTAAACAAGGATCTGAATGAGAAACATGCAGGATGGATAACCCGTGTCATGGAATATGACATCGAGATCAAGGTCACAAAACTAGTACGTGGAAAAGGACTATGTGAACAGCTAGCTTTGAGTCGGCAAGTTGAAGCAGGTGATGAAAAAGAGACTATCTTGGTACTACAGGATGGTCAAGAACAAGAAAATGATGATGTGCCCGCTCCTTGTTGGACTCAGAATATGATACACTTCCTACAGGCAGGCCTATGCCCTCCAAAAATGAGCAAAGCAAAGAGGAGATACTTTAGATTACAAGTCATTCCATATGTGCTTGTTGATGGTGTTTTGTTCAAGAAAGACATCAATGGAATTCTATTGAGATGCATTGAGACAGTCAAATTGAGAGGGTGTTACGATATTTTCACGATGGAGATTCTGGAGGACATTTCGCCCCACAGAATGACTCTCAAGATAATTAAGGTAGGGTATTATTGGCCGAAAGTGTTCAGTGACTGCTATACATGGATAAGAAAGTGTAAGAAATGTGCACTCTTCACAAGAAAAGAAAGACTAGCAACACTTCCATTGCACCCAATTTTGGTTGACCAACCATTTATGTAATGGGGATTGGACTTTGTCGAGGTCATCAACCCAAACTCGAGCCAAGGCCATAAGTGGATTCTCACGGCAACGGACTATTTCACCAAGTGGACCGAAGTAGTAGCACTCAAAGAAGCAAATGAGTCTAACATACTAGAGTTTTATGAAGGAATAGTGACCAGGTTCGGTGTGCCGGCCACTATCATATTAGACAATGCATTGGCATTCATAGGTTCCAAGATTATAGAATGGGCATCAGAATGGAATCTATTTGAGCACCTCTTCAAATTATTACCTGTAGGGTAATGGACAGGTAGAGTCCACAAATAAGAATTTGCTAAGGATCATCAGAAGGACTCTGGATGAAAACCAAAGAACATGGCATACCAAGCTAAAATCAGCGTTATGGGCTGACAGGATAACACCAAAGAGGTCTACAGGTAGTTCTCCCTACAAGTTGGTCTATGGGAAAGAGGCAGTATTGCCTATATCATTAGAATTGACTGCATTGGAGCTCATGAAGCAGTTGGAGTTGTCTAAGTTTAAACCAATGGGAGCAAAGTATGCAGAGTTGATGGAATTGGAAGAAATCAAAGAAAATGTAGTTCGTGCAATTGAGAAGGATCGGGCCTTAGTAAAAAGATGGTTTGATAAGAAAGCAAGAGCAAAGGCCTTCTAGGACGGGGACCTAGTCCGAAATGGGATGCGAGATCGTGCAAAACCAGGAAAGCATTTCATGTTTGATGCCATTTGGAGTGGCCCCTACATGGTCATGGGATGTAAAAGTAGTAATGCCTTCCAATTGTCTACATTGGATGGAGGAGAACCCCAATTCGGTTAACAAAATCTATCTTAAACATTGCTACTAAAAGGAAAAGGTTTACCCTTATAAATATTAGCCTAGATTCTAATACCTCTAAGTGTGAATGCACATTTTCTTGTTGTAGTTAGGTTTCAATTTCCCTAAGTGCTTCACACGAGGTTTTGTTGTTCCCTGTGGTGGATTTCCACGATTCAGCGTGCTCTCGAAGAAGGAGTTGTGGTATCGAGGCTCGGGATCGATATCGAGTTGATTTTAGGTTATGCTTATGACTCCATGCCCAATGGATTGAGAAAAGGCCGCTAATCTTCTACCTAATAGGCAGGAGTGATCCCATTGAGTTGTCAAATTGTTGTATATATCTCCCCGGGTAAATATAGATAAATAGCAGAATATGGGAATCAATGAAACTCAAAACCCGACATTATTTACAACCGGGCACATCTTCAAGAGCGCAGAACAAAAGGTGTTTACATGGAAAAATTCACGCCCATGGCACAGGTTAGAGGCGCAGAGTAGGAAATGTCAACATGGAAAAATTTGCACCCATGGCGTAGGTTAGAGGCGCAGAGCAGGAAATGTCGACATGGAAAAATTCGCGCCATGGCACAGGTTAGAGGTGTAGAGCAGGAAATGTTGACTCCACATTTTCAGCGCCTATGGTGCACTTAAAAGTATGTTAACATGAGAATGGATGCACCGAGGTGCACCTTCAGGAGGCGCAACATTTTGAGCATTGACACCCCGACAGAAAGCAAACCCTGACGCAAATATTCAAATGGCCATAACTTTTCACAGGGAGCTCGGATTCACGCAAGGTTGGACTTTTCGAAAACCTTACAAGGTGCTTTGTCCAACTACAACTGGATATATTTAATTGGGTGAGAATAAGCTCTTCAAAAATTCAAAATACAATTCGCCATTTTTGGGTTTTCCAAGTTTCTCACCTCACCGCCATAATGAGATGAATTAAATGCAACCTAGAGGTGGTTGGGGTAGATTTGAAATTCCTCTCTCTTCCCTCTCTCAATCTTCCTATAAATTGTAAGGAGGGGATTCTTTATAAAGGTTGGACATTCTTGTTTTGCCCTCCCTTCTTCTCTTTGGCAGGTGAATTTGTGGAGTTCAAACCTCCCATCTAAAATTGTAATGCAACTTTGCCTCTTGGCATTTTGTAGTGTATTATATCAATCTTTGGAGCAAATAATGCATGTATGTGGATGATTCTCAACCCTCTCTGTGTTCATTTTCATCCTTCTAATCTTTCACTGCAAATCTAGTTATCTGTGCATGATCTTGCATTACATTTTAATGGTTTGTGTTTATTGGCAAGACAGATGTTTCTTCATTCCTCGGTGCATCACCTTTGTTAGTTTAGGTTTATTTTTATGCATCTTCTTACCCTGTCTCCTTGGCAAGTTAGATTAGGTTTTTGAGTAAACCCTCTGCATTTTTATGTGTGCATCTGAATAGAGAAATAGGAACCACCTTCATCCAAAGAGCTTTCCTAATTCATAAGGTCCTACACATGGGAAAATCTCCATGTTATGCAATCACACTAAGAGTCTCAACCCATTGAGTTGCAGACATTCAGGGGTGCTATGATTCGCCATCAACAACTTCTCAAGGCTAGTCGCTTACCAATACACCACAAAAACAAATGGCCGAAAAACTTCCTATTAACAAGAATAAAAACCTTAGGTGCTTCTTATATATCGTGAAGTACATGGAAGATAAAATCCATACACATTGTTGTCTAATGCATTTTGGAGTATTGGGCAGCATCCCTCACACCATGGCTCAAATAAAACTAATAATTGTTTTGTCCAAAATGATAGATTCTAAGGTTTTAAACCACTAGAACACGATTCTACTCATGAAAGGTCTAAAAAATACCAAGATATTAGCCTTAAGTAACCCACCACTTTCACCAATTTCTTATTAACCTAAATTTCACGAACGGCGAGGTGAGAGCATAAAATTGGGTAATTATAGTAGGCTACTAGATCTTGATAGAAATTACAAAAATACTTTTAAATTGCGATAAATTTGTATACTTGCAAAAAGAACTCAAACTACAAATTTAATCTGTAAAGTTGTATGCAACACAAGGTGAAACTTCTATTCTTCTAATGCCATATTAAAGTACAATGTACTCTAGAAATATTGTAAACACCCATAAGCATGATACATAATAAATCATTAAAAGCTTAAAGTAAAGGAAACTCATATTTACCAATGGTAGCATGACTATCACAATTTTATCAAGAAGTTCTAACTTTAATTTACAATAGTAAGAATAACTCTCTTCCACAATATCTCCACTAAAACTAGTTCTCTATACTTTTATAAAAGAAAGTAGAGGCTATTATTCTAGTTGGAGAGTAGTTAGCTTGCAAAAACAATTTTTTTTTAATCTATTAATAGTGGAAGTCAATCAAGACAATAATTTAGTTGACATTTTTCTATATTAATATAGAGTCTTGGTCTTTAGTGGTATCAGAGCTTGGTCTCTATGTAATAGAGCTTGGAAATCAATAAAATTGCAAGATTCTTATTTGTTGTGTTTCTATCTTGATACTTGGTGTATGATCTATTTTTCTTCATCTGCGAAGTAAGTTTATACCTCAGTAAGTCAGGAAAAGAGGCGAGCCTCCCACTTTGTAAGTCACCATGGATGTGCGCAGTTTTAGGTGAAGGCCGATACTGTAAGCCCTGCTGAAGAGTTGCTTATCAGTAATAGTCATGGAGTTTGAAGATCATGCCAGTATTCAAGGAGAACATGAAGATCAAGATCTTGTAAGTCTATCTGATGTCTTTCCTATTAATTCTACAACAAGAATCAGATCCTTTACCGGCATGGAAATTGCCTAAGATCCCATATAACCAAGTGTATGATAAATTAACTGCTTTTCATTTGATTGCTGCTACTACCTTAAAAAACCCGTGAATCTGTTATTCAGTTTCTCAAACCTCTAATCATGAGTATGATATACCTTTAGTAGATCCCGTTGATATACAGTCCCTCAAAAAACAAAAACATTTAAATTTGCTCATATAGGTTGTGTTCAAATAGGTATTACTCCACTTTTCCGTCGTGGTCTAAATGCTTATGTTTTATGCTGCTTAATGGATTTACGTTTTGAAAGTTTTAAAGATTTCCTATTGGCTGCTATTCAAATTGGTCTTCATAATGGCCCCATATCTTTTGATTTTTATCCAAATTACCCAAAGTAATCCGCAAAAAGAAGATTTTTTAAAGCAAATTTTACGTCTACATCTTGTAACCACAGTCTTCACATGAAGCCTGACACTTGTCCCTTGGTTATTCATTACAAAGTCATTTATCACCTTGTTAACACAATGTATCATGCCGTCAAGCATGGTATCTCTAAAGGCAGCAGCATGGTGAGTCACAACAGTATAGAAAGTCAGAAAATTGAGCCCGAACTCATTTCTTGGTCTAAATTAGAGTCCCAAAAGAATGGACCCTATCTAAAAAGTTTATTGAGAAAAATCAGCCTAGATTAGAAAATGCTACAGTTGTGAATGAATCCAAGTCAAATGTAACTATGTCTTTCAGATCTAAAAATCTACGTCTGAAATATCTCGGTCTAGTTCTTTTAGATCAGATACTTCCTTTTTCTCTATAGCTGAACCCTCGAGAAAATCCATGAAAGAACAGACTTATATTTGTAGTCATAATAGTCTGATTCATGATCCCAACACTGATTACCTTTGGTGTAAGGACTGTGAACAGATTATAAAGCAAAAGTATGTCCCTTCTAATGGTCCAACCATTAGTATGGCTTCTAGAGAAACAAATATTTCTACATCTTTTCCATCTCTAGACAGTAGTGAAGTCTTATCATCTGATGAAACCCAAAAGGCCATATTTTGGTACCAAAGAACTATAGATAGACATGTAGACCCTTCTGAGTCTTCTAAAATGCTAAACTAGACAAATAAAGTTGTCAAGTCTGTCCATGATTGTCTATAATCCCAAGAGTCTATTCTTGCAAAAATGGAAAAAACATCAAAGCCATAGAACTTCATCTCTAGACATGTAGTGAAGTCTTATCATTTGATAAAACCCAAAAGACCATATTTTGGTACCAAAGAACTGTAGATAGACATGTAGACCCTTCTGAGTCTTCTAAAATGCTAAACTAGACAAATAAAGTTGTCAAGTCTGTCCATGATCGTCTACAATCCCAAGAGTCTATTCTTGCAGAAATGGAAAAAACATGAAAGCCATAGAACTTCATCAAAAAGGAGATATAACTTCTGCTCTTAGACTATTAAATTCTAAAGTTGATGATGTTACTACCCAAATGAAGAAGGTTGATAAAAGTCTTGAAAATACTTCTAGATATGTATCTACTTGTCCTGATATTCCTAAGATTGTGTCTAGAGAAGTAATTGATGTTGTTCAACCCCTTATCAGTCAGTCTGAAGATACTAAAAAGGACATTGCTTCAAAAATAGGTACTACCCATAAAATTGTACAAAATATCCTGCACCAATTGCATGAGTCCTCTATTGAGTTAATCCACAAAGTTGAACAAGTTCAAGAGCATGTAAGCCCTATTCCGAGATAGTCCCACAAATAGAAAAAATTATGGATAATACAAAAAAGCCAGAAGAAATTGAACCAGATTGGTCTCACAAAGTGTCCTGGATGGAAGTTGCTAATTCTTCCGGATCTTCAACACGTCATAAGATCTGCTAGAACATAGTCCTTTGTTTATTTCTGATAAAAAGACTCCAAACAAAGGATCAGTCAGTATGGCCAAGCTTCTTCCAGAAGAAGCAGAAAGTATGGTTTTGATGGAAGAAACTTCTAGAGCTTCAACATCTGAGCCTCTTCATCATACTGCAAGAACACAAACCTTGCAAAGCCTAATTAGTATAAGCTAGATTGCTCTACTCCTGAACAAGTGAAAGAATTAATACATGGAATTATAGGGTGGGAAAATTCTCAGCTTTTTTTATATAAGAAGGATCCTGAACTATTGTTGAAGTTATTGCAAATGGATTTGTTGGCATAGTCAAAGAATGGTGGGATGCTCATCCACACCAAGAAGAAATTTTGAATGGTGGATATGCTTCATTAACTGCAACTTTAATTCATGAATTTCTAGGCACTATTGATAATGACAAGCTTAGAAATACTTCTTTATTCTTAAGAGCCAGATTATGTGACATGAGTAGGATAAAAGAGTACCAATGTTATATGCAAAAGTTGTATTATAATTCTGGCAATATAAATGATCCTACTATGAGACTCGATATATAGAATCTTTCCCTGCATTTTTTGCAAATATAAAAAAGCCCTGCATGGAAAGAGTACAGAAGAATTAAGTCTTGGAGCTCTAAATCAGATTATAGATGAGACGAATGCTCATCTCTGCCAAGAAAAACAAGACCGCAAGGAAGTTGCTAAGGCCCAAAAATCCTTAGGAACCAAATTCTATCAGTTACTAGATAATGACTCATTTGGTTGTCGACCCCAACACAAGTTCAGAATCAAGAAACCTTGTAAAGATTGTTCATCTTTTTCAAGGGGAAGGGTCAGTATAAGTATAAGAAAAGACATAAGTTTTCTAGAAATAGATATTCAAAAGATGTCCCATACAAAAAGAAATATTTCAGGAAAAAGAAATATATGGGAAAGAAAAGAAAATTCATACCAACTTGTTTTATCTGTAAAGGCAAGCATTATGCAAATGAGTGCCCAAAGAAAGATACAGAGAAAGGTAAAGCAAAAATAAACATGCTTGCAGAAAAGGTATAACGGATCAAGATTACTGCTTAATCTCTGATTCTGATTGATATTCTTCTGATGTATCATATATATCTTCAGAAGAATATTTTCAAGTAAATATAATAGAGCATACAGAGTCAGATTCAGATAGCACAGAATCTGGTTATGATTCATTTCCTTCTTTCATAAATATGATTGCTAGTTTTCCTCACCCTCTCATGCCTGTGTCTTCTGAAGTTCTATATAAGCAATTAGAACTAAGACAAAGTGAGTTTGAAGATTGTCCCCCATGGGATACTGCTAAAAAGACCTATCTCTCATGAGAAAGTCAGAGAGCTAGAAAGAAAATACTCAATCCAGGTCAGAGCTGAAAATGAAGCCCGAGAGAGAAAGGAAGAAGAGGAAGAAAAGCATAAATGGTCTCTTCAACAGAGGTCATTACCCACTTCAAGGCCTCCTATACAAGGATGTATATGTCAAAGACAAACTCCCTACAGAGGAAGAGGTTGTGTGCTACGCCCTTAACCTATTGTTTGTATTAGGATATGAGTAGCCGACTTGTGGCTTACCATATCATTTTATTATATCATTTATACTTTCTCATGCTTAATAGGTCAGCCTTGGTGATGACCATAGCATATGAATAGTATATATAGGGGATTATAGGTAGTATTTCATTATCATTTGAGCATTTGAGTCTTATTATATGGTTTAGAGGTTGCCCCCTCAAAGTGGCGAAGCTATTCTAATTGCATATTGAGATCATTATTCTGAAATATTGTGTTATTTGGTGTTCTATTGTTGCTCTTAATCTAAATTATACAAGTAATTTCATTACAAGTGGTATCAGAGTTGCGATCTGGGCCGAAATTAGGGCAAAAACCCTAATTTTTTGTTTCCACCACATATTGTGAACCAAAGTGAATTGGTGGGAGATATTTTTACCAAAGTTGCAAAGCATTTCAAGTAAGGTTCCCTGAAAATTTCAGACTTTTTTGATTTATTTTGCAAAAGTTATTACAAATTTAGGGTTTTTCATAAAATTGCTCCCTAGGGTGCAAATTGTGGAAAATTTTCAAGTTCTTTACATTTTCGGAAATCTCTCAAAAAAATAGTATTAGTATCTTCTCTGTGTTTTTTCTTATTCGGCCAAAATTGTATCGAAACCCTAAACCCTAAGGTTTGACATCATGGCGAGGCCTTCCACAAGAGCAAAAAAGAATTCGGTTACTCCGGGTAAAACCCCAGATAAAGATGGGGTAGTGATTGAAGAGATAGAGTCATAAGGGGTAAATATAGATTCCTCAGCACTAGGGTTTACCTCAGTTGATCATAAGGTGAGCCAACTTGAGTATGAGTTGCGAAATGTACAATCTGAGATGGCCTCTAAAGGAGACATAGCCCAAATCAATCATCGGTTGGATGATATCATGCAACATGTAAAGGGTAACCAGTATGGCCCAAATTTGGCCCATATCAACCAAGGAGGACCTTCAGTTCAAAATCATGGACAAACTAACCATATTGGATCACTTTTCCAGTCCCATCAGAATCAAACTTATTCGCAACCACGGAACATGATGTCGAAAGTGGATATGTGCAAATTTGATGGTAAGGATCCCCTAAATTAGATAAATCAAATGGAAAACTTCTTTGAGTTACATCAAACACCATCAGGACAAAAGGTGACATTGGCATCCCTATATCTTGAACCCGACCAATTTGTTTAGTATCATTGGTTATGTGCTCAGAGGCAGAAGAATGGTCTAGGTGTCACTTGGACAGTTTTTATCGAGGAGTTACAATTATACTATAGTTCCAGTGTTTTAGAACTACTTTAGTCAATTAGAAAAGTTATGGCAAACAGGATCAGTCAAAGATTATGTGCATCAATTCCAAAACCTATCCTTAAGGGTGGAGAATATTCCAGAAGAGAATCTGAATGACTGTTTCTTAGGGGTCTTAAGGACCACATCGAGCATGAGGTACGTATGTTTAATCCAATCAAGCTTTTTGATTCTATTATCATGGCACGTCATGCAGAGGAAAAAGTTCTTTGTAGTAGGAGGCCACCTTTCATTAACACCAGAGACCATAGTATCTCTTCCCCTTCATTTGCTAGGCCAATTAGACTGACTCCTCAACAAATGGAAGAAAAGAGAGAAAAAGGATTATGTTTTAATTGTGATAACAAATATGGACCGGGACATAAATGTTCTGAGAAGAAGTTGTTCTATATTGACGGAGGTAATGAGGATGATGAGGAAGCTGAAATTATAGGAGAGGCTGAGGAACTAGTAGAAGATGAAGTAGAGGATCACCAACCTACAATTTCTTGCCATGCATTGTCAGGTATTAGTACTCCTCAAACACTCAAGGTTATTGGCTATCTCAAAAAAACAGAAGGTGACAGTGTTGATTGACTCGGGGAGTACTCATAACTTCATAAATAGTAAGTTAGTTGCCCACCTCAATTGTTTTATTTACCCAACTCCAGAAATGAAAGTTATGATTGCGGATGGTGGGACAATCAAGTGCATAGGAAAGTGCCATAGTATCAAGCTTTCCATGGGAGACTACATGTTAGAGTCACCTATGTTTGCTACTTCTATGGGAGGGGCAGATATTGTTTTGGGGGTCCAATGGCTCACAACCTTAGGTACTATAGAGATGAATTTCCAAGAATTGTTCATGTCATTTCATTCAGATGGAAGGACAATACAATTAAATGGGATGGTAGCTAAGTCTCCATAGATTATTAGCTCTCATCAGATGCAAAAGGTTCTCAGAAAAGGAGTGGATGGCTTTATAGCAAAGCTATTTTCCATAGAAGTACAAAATACAGAGTCTTTAATGCCACCCGATCTTTAAAAGATTGTGGATGCTCACTCATCTATTTTTATGCAATTCCAAAGGTACTACCACAAGTTAGGGATCATGATCATGTCATTCGATTGATTCCAGGAGCCAAACACCTAACATCAAACCATACAGATACCCATATTCCCGTAAAAGTGAGATCGAGAAAGTGGTGGAGGAAATGTTGAAGGCGGGTATCATCGTGCATAGCGAGAGTGCATATTCTTCACCAAAGTGGTCATGGTACGTAAGAAGGATGAAACATGGAGGATGTGTCCAGATTACCGAGAACTCAACAAGTACACTATCAAAGATAAGTTTCCTATTCCAAGAATTGATGATTTACTTGACTTGACGAATTGCATGGTGTTGTTTATTTCACAAAATTAGATCTTCGTTCGAGGTACCATCAAATTAGGATAAAAGAGGAAGATATTCATAAAACAGCTTTCAGGACTCATGAGGGCCATTATGAGTTTTTGGTAATGCCTTTTGGTCTTACAAATGCGCCCTCAACCTTTCAAAGCTTGATGAACACTATTTTTAGGCCATTTTTAAGGAAATTTGTATTAGTTTTCTTTGATGACATATTGATTTACAATAAGACATGGGAAGAACACTTACAACATGTAAATAACGTGTTGGAAGTTTTGGAGAAACATACTCTGTATGTAAAGCCATCCAAATGTTCTTTTGGTCTACAAGAGATAGACTACTTGGGTCATATTGTATCCCATAAAGGCGTCAAAGTTGATCCTCGAAGATCAAAGCTATGGTGGAATGGCCAAGGCCCAAAAATCTCAAAAATGTTCGGTGGTTCCTAGGACTACAGTGGTACTACAGAAGATTTGTGCGAGGATATGGTAGAATAAAGCAACCCCACTCACCGCATTGCTAAAGAAGGATGCCTTCCATCGGGATGAGACATAGCCACTAAATCCTTTGAGCAGCTAAAGGACACCATGTGTAGCACCCAGTTTTGGCTACTCCCAACTTCTCAAAAACCTTCATTGTTGAATGTGACGCTTCAGAATAGAATTGGGAGCATTTCTAATGCAGGAAGGAAGACCAATTGCATTTGAGAGTCGCCAATTCAAAGGAAAAGATCTTCTCAAACCTATCTATGAGAAAGAAATGATGGCTATTCTTCATGCGGTCAAACAATGGAGGCCCTATCTCATGGGTAGACACTTCAAGGTAAAAACCGATCATGATAGTCTCAAATACTTTTTGGAGAAAAGGTTATCATCTAAGGAACAAAAAAAGTGGGTAACAAAATGTTGGGTTATGATTTTGAAATCATATACAAAAAGGGTAAAGAAAATGAAGTAGCTGATGCATTTTCTAGAAGGGATACATCCGCATATGCCTTACTATGTGGAATGTCCATGTTGACGGCCGATTGGGTGGATGACGCATGATTAGAATGGAATCAAGATAAGGATACACAATCTCTAATACAGAATATCAAGCAAGGATCTATGACATCTAACAAATTTGAGTGGAAAGGTAATGCCCTATGGTACAAGGATAGGTTATACTTGAGTAAAGATTCTGAGTTGAAGCATAAGATTCTTCCAGAGCTACATGTCTCACCCTGTTGGATGACACTCTAGGTTTTCAAGGCATATCATAGAATAAAAAAGAATTCTTTTAGGAAGGAATCAAGGGGATGTACAAAAGTTTGTATCGAGTGTTTAGTGTGCCAACAGTAACAAAGGGGAAACAATTAAGACACCAGGTCTTCTCATTGCAACCCTTACCAATTCCTAGCCGAGAGATGGGAGGAAGTCTCCATGAATTTCATCACCGGATTGCCTTGTTCGGAGGATAAGAATGTTATTTTTGTGATTATGGATAGACTCAAAAATATGCCCATTTTTGTGTCCTATCACATCCATTTTGCGGCAAAGCATGATCCACACTATTTTTTTGGAGACAGTTCAAAGGCTACATGGAACCCCAAAGATAATTGTAAGTGATCGTGATCTTATTTTCACAAGTAATTTTTGAATGGAATTATTTTCATGTTTGGGTACTCAACTAGCTCACAGCTTCATCTTATCATCCTCAAACCGATGGGCAAACATAAGTGGTAAACAAATTCTTAGAAAAGGTGGATTAAATGGCTACCACTTGGCATAATGGTGGTATAACACATCTTTTCATACCTCTTCTCAAATGACCCCATTTTTAGCATTATATGGTTACCATCCACCTTCTATCACTTCCTCCTCGAGGGTGCAACTAAGGTCAGAGATGTTGAGGAACACATTCAACATCAACAATAGGTTTTGGCTAGTTTGAAGGAGAATTTAGCATTAGCACAAAACATGATGAAAAAACAAGCATATCAACACCGTAGTGAAAGACATTTTGAAATTGGTGACTGGGTTTTTGTACGTCTCCAACCTTACAAACAAATGTCCCTAAAGCAATCAGAAAAAGGAAAAAAACTTGCTCCTAAATATTATGGCCCTTATCAGGTTCTACAGAAAGTTGGTAGTGTTGCTTATAAACTAAAGTTGCCTCCATCTTCACACATACACCCAATATTCCATGTTTCATGCCTGAAGAAAGTTATTGGACAGAAATTTGAAGCCCAGACAGAGTTACCAAAACTTGATGAGGAAGGAAGAATCATTTTGGAGCCAGAGAAGATTCTGTAAACACGTACTAAGAGGTTGAGAACTAGAGACATTAAGGAATATCTGATCAAGTGGAAGAATCTGAGCATAGAAGATGCCACCTGGGAGGATGAAGGTTTTTCGCAAAGAACATCCAGATTATTCAACGTTGAGGACAACATTGGTTTGATGGGTAAGGGCATGATACACCCTTAACCTATTGCTTGTATTAGGATATGAGTAGCCGACTTATAGCTTACCATATCATTTTATTATATCATTTATACTTTCTCATGCTTAATAGGTCGGCCTTGGTGATGGCCATAGATATGAATATTATATATAGGGGATTATAAGTCATATTTCATTATCATTTGAGCATTTGAGTCTTATTATATGGTTTGGAGGTTACCCCTCGAAGTGGCGAAGCTATTCTAATTGCATATTGAGATCATTATTCGAAATATTGTGTTATTTAGTGTTCTATTGTTGCTCTTAATCTAAATTATACAAGTAATTTCATTATATTGTGGCAGAGGAGGAAGATACTCTCCACCTAGGAGAAGTTTTCCATTCCTTTCTAGAAGAAGATCAGAACAATGAATTTCAGGTAATAACTCCTAGCACAGATATTATAATTCCAGCACCTAAAACTATGAGGACATGGAGAAGAAATAGAATAGAATTCTTACAAAGGTGATTGCTAAAGCTACTAATGAATATAAAAGATTAGTAGAAGAAGAAAATAGGGAAAAGAAAGAAGCTGAAGATGATGAACAGTTTCTAGAAGAAGCCTATCAACAGATACTACACCAAGAGGTAGAGGAATCAGTTCCAACAAAAGAGATTAATACAGAGGTATGTACAGTAAAAGGAGCCCAAAATCCTTTTATTACTATCAATATCTGCATTCCAAATATCAAGCCCTACTCTATAGATGCAATGATAGATACAGGAGCAGATATAAGTTTGCTTAGAACCAGAGCTATACCTCCAGATTGTTGGACTGAAACATATTTAAAAATAAATTTTGATAAGAAAGAAGTGATATCCAGATATACAACATATGTGCCTATCAAGATAGAAGGATATGAAAGAACACTGCAATTTTATCAACATGATATGCTTTCATATGATTGTTTGATAGGAGTAGATGCTTTGCAAGAATGTGGTACTTTTAGCCTAAATAAAGATTTTATATCTTTATTTAATCCTGATGTTCAGATTCCCAGGAAGTACTCATTCAGAACTATAATACCTTTACCAGAACAAAGGAAAGAATCCAATCATGAATGGATTCATAAATCTATAGCCCTATGCAAAGGTAATATAGATGACATAGTTGGAAAGATAAAAAAGAATCTATGTTCAGATGATCCTCATGCTTTTGTTGAAAGAAAAAAGCATTATTGTTCATTAGATTTACAGTTCTAGAAAGATGACAAAGGGAATGATATCATTCCAAAATTCAAAGCTCATCATAAAGGCATGATCCCTTCTGAGAGAAAAGAATGTCATGAAGAGATTAAAAAGCTAATCCAAGGAGGTTTTATCAAAGAATCTAACTCCCCTGGGCATATGCGCTGCTTTTTATGTAAATAAAAGGAGTGAACAGATTCGCAGAAGAAAAGACTTGTTGATTACAAGCCTTTGAATAAGTTTGTAAAAGTTGTCCAACATCCTATTCCTGCTAAAGATGATCTATTATCCAGAATCAAAGGATCAAAGGTATACAACAAGTTTGATTTAAAGAGTGGTTTTTGGCAAATATTCCTTAAACTGGAAGATACCTACAAAACGGCTTTTGTAGTACCAGGAGGACAGTATGAATGGAAAGTTCTTCCATTCGGATTGAAAACTATTCCATCAATCTTTCAGAAAATGATGGACATTATATTTGATGAGTTAGTTGATTTCCTAATAGTTTATATTGATGATATATTAATATTTTCTAAATCTCCCAAAGAACATATTGAACACCTAGAATACTTCTCAATAAAAGATTGAAAAAAATGCTCGCAAATTTGGTCAAAAGAAATGACCCAAGTTGCAAGAAGAATCAAAGCACAAGTTCAAAACTTCCCGCTATGTCTCTGCTCGAACAAGGACTAAAAATCATAAAAACAGATGCACGTGAGAATTATTGGGCGCCTGTACTAAAAGAAAAATCAAAAATTTAAAAGAAAAATATGCGAGATATGCATCCTGGATCTTTCAAGGCTCGAGCTAAAATATCATTCTCTTACAAAGAAATGTTCGCACGCTAAAAAAACTATCAAAACCTTTTTGTTCTTCATACAAAATGAACACTTTATTCTCGCACTTTGATTTAAAAGATTTCAAGGCCATACTCAATAATGGAGATCCTACTAATAAGATTGTATTCAACAAACTCCAGAGATGGGAAATGTGGTTTGATAATTTGAGCTTTGAAATTGAACACATTAAAAGAAAAGATAACTCTCTCTACCGACTTTGCCAAGTAGATAACTAAATCATTCAAAGAACATAAATGTTATACAGGTCATCCATGAATTTGTTGAAACCATCTGGCAATCTTCTAATTGTCAAAATTACCTTGAGTCTCTAAAAAGAAATGATAATGAAATGTCATATGAAGCACAACATTTGTTACTTTCAAGAGGAATTATTTCAAGATTTCACCTTACAACATGATGAGTAGCATCAAGATTTGTTGATCTTGAAATTCCTACTTCAGTAATTTCATACCAAACAAGAACCTATGGTTTTTGCACATTATAGTGGCAATGGAGGCATTCAAGGTATGTGGAACCTCCTCCAGATGATATTCCAATAGAAGGAATCAAAGCTAAGACAATTGGTCCCAAGACCAAATACATTATGGAGGTTTGAATTTTCTAAGCTATGGCCCGAAGGACATCCTCTTGAGAATGATGCATGGAACAGACCAAGCACTCTAGGAGATAGCAGTATATTGCTAATCATTTCAAGTATTTCCTTTCCAAATATCTACCAACCAAGATTTCTGACAGTCCTCTACTTAACATACATCCTGATACTGTTAGAAATATTCTAATTAATTGTAAAATTCCTGGTATGTAAAAGAATCCTATTATGTTAAAACTAACTTTTACAGGGACATCATTCTAATCCAAATGGACAATTATGGCGAAAGATCTATCTTCATCATACCATGAATGTCCATCCTCCTGCACCTGGTCATTTCCTTCGATTCGAACCACTATCTCTATCCATCACGAAGGCATCTAGCCCCAGATAATGATGGAACGTCTTTTCAGATCTAGACTTTGGTACGAAAGGAACACTCGTGACCACTACTTTGCCGAAAGAAGAGATTGGGAGGAATCATCCAGCTCGTCTGATAGCGACAATCAACCCTAGAGTCCATTTTAGTCCTTAAAGCTATGATGACAGGCTTGTTGTCATTTGTCTGTCTCTTGACAATAAAGTTTTGAGATGACTTCCCTTTAGTCATTTCGAAAGCATGGTGGACCTCTCCACTTTCTAAAGGTGTCTTATTGAGTGGCATGTACTCAATTGTTGTCTTCCACTTTTCTCAAAGTGGGAATCTTCTTGTTTACCTAGGTTACCAGTTCCTCAGTTTCTAGGTTGCCCATCTATCCGGTGAAAAGCCTCTCACATTCCTATATAAAGGTATGTTGAGACTCATTCACTACATCGGAGAATTGGGAATGCTTAGTAAGGCATATAACAAGTGTGTTGTAGTATTGAACTATATTGTAATATATAAATTGTTTTTAGTGGTATAGAGTCTTGGTTTTGAGTGATATCTTTGGTATCTTTGAGTGGTTTTGAGTGGTATAGAGTCTTGGTTTTGAGTGTGATATCTTTGATATCTTTGAGTGGTTTTGAGTGGTATAGAGTCTTGGTTTTGAGTTTAGATAAGTGTGCACAAATAAGTGAATTATCCACAAATTAAATTACAATTAATATTACAAATTCATCTTAATCACATACAATAATGTATATGATTAAATACACTAACAAAAATTAAGAGCTCCTATTTGATAGAAAAATTCATTTTATTCATAAAGTGTATTGTTTCAATTTTACGAAAACAATCTCAAAGTAAAAATAGGAGCCTACGCCCTCTCCATGGAAGTGGATATCTCTTGGTTTCTCTTCATTCAACCCTACAATTAACAAACTCCCACCGTTGTACCCTTTTAATTTAGGATCTTGGATCTATTCCAACTTTTTAAGATAAGAAGCTTTGGGCTCTAATCAACTAAACTATTTAAAAGCTTATGATCACTTCAAATGTGTCAACGGATCTTAGAACGGTAGGTAAATGTTTTGTCTATTTTCAGCCAAGTCGAGCATTAAACTTGTTTTTGGCTTCTAGGAAGCATGCATAGACATGTGTGTAAATGGGTTCTCACAGAGCAATCTAGTCTACGATTTATTAAAAACCATCATGAAATAACCTTGCATCTTGGAAAAAAAGGCTATCCACCTCAAAATATAAAATGATACATTCTTTGCCATTAAGACATTAGAGGCATGTGTATATCAAAATATGATGGAAAGCAATTGAAGAAATATCAAAAATATGGAAAGATTATCACCAAAATAAACATCCTCTTTTATGAAAAATAGGCTTGGATCAATATCTTTATACAAGAAACAATTGCCCATATACGTATGGGTAAAATATGTTTCAAGTTGAGCAATTAATTGAGGTAGATGATCACACTATGCTTCATGCAACTTGTGAAATTTACCATGATCACACTATGCTTCATGCCCAAATGTAAATTGTAGATTTTGTTAAACAATGGAAAACAAAGCTACTAATAGAAGAGGAATATCGAAATTTCTTGAAATTACAAAAACTTATAAAAGTTTCATAAAAAATCTTCATCATTCTAAAAATAACACCTTAAAAATAATGAAACGCAACATGAAACTCATCAATATCTGATACCCCGATAGTTTGTTCCATTTTTCCCAAGAACTAAGTCATCAAATTGAAACATCGCAAACACACGAATACAATCCTCGACAAGATAATTGGCGAAATAGTGATTAGCCTATGACACAAATAATTAATATAAGTTTCCAAGTCATTATTATCCTATCACAAAGACCAAACAAACCAGGTGTCAAAAAGATCCAAAGAGTGTCACAAGGAACTGCACGACTACATCAAGAAATTAGTAATAATATTACAAATCTAAAACAAGTTTACCCAATTAAAAGGATAGATAACTTGCTAGTCATTTTCTAGAAAGAGATAGCACAGTGAAGGTAAAAGAAGAAAAGTTAACCGATACAAGTGTAGAAACAAACAAGAAACATTCTGTCAAGAAACAATCAATACACTATTTTTAACTTAAATTTTGTAATCAAAAACGTGCACAACAAATAGCAAAACTATGGAATAAAGGTAGAATTACACTAGGACATTACTACAAAGTGGAAATGGGCAAGAGAAGTTTTTCCGATACTGTGCCCACTATGTAAACTCTTAACATTTTAATCAACTATTTAATGATGCTGATAATATCATGGCATTAAAAAAGGTCAAAAACAATTTAGACAACAATACAAAAACCATTGGACAAGTATTGACAATTTAATTAGGGTCAAAGATCCTAAACAAGAATTGTTACTTCCCATAAAATGAATACAATTTCAACTGAATCAATTGTTGTGCCAATACAAAAACAAAAAACAAAAAAATCTGCAGTCATTAACATATCAATGTTGTTGATAAACAAAGTCTGAGAATTTCAACTCATTTGACAAAACGATAACAGCACAAATTCATGAATTAAACTAAAGCTAGCTTATCATAACATAACAGTTGATGAAAATCTAAAGACTTGGCCGAATCGCCATCCTATATACATCTCTGCAGTACTCAAGATAATTAAACAAAATGAGAGATTATATGTAAATATCAGACAGAATATGAGTAAGGTTTTTCACCTCATCTGAACTCCGATAATATGAGTCATCATTTGCATGATGTCAAGACAATGCTATTCAAATGAAAAATACTTTGAACTCTACATGAAATTTCTTAGAAAAAAGCTCCAGATCTTAGCAAATTTATACAATACCAAGTTAGTGCTTGAAGACAACACTTTCAGCCATGTTTCAAGGATAAAGTAATCTTCAAAAAGTGAAGAACACATTAACACTATAATTAACATCCTTATGGAAGTGCATGTCTCATCACTTCCTCTTTAATATTTTATTAACAATTATGTAGCCTAACTAATATGTGTATTGAATTATTATTGCCTATCCTGCTCCACAACATCAGTAATGTTGGTCGAACTTGTACCTCAATATTTTCATTTGCCTGAGGCCCTGAATATCAAGAGGTACAAAAATGGAGTGAAATTTAGGCATATATATTCTTGAAAAATTGAGTTGCTATCTGGAAATTTTATTTCTATTGGGGGCATATTTAAAGTCGGCCCAAAGCACAATAAGCTCACCGTTTGCTTCACACTGCTAACAAAAGGGCACCCACCAATAAAGAATATTCAGAAAAACTTAATACTAGCAAAAGTACTTTGTCTTTGTCCTCATAATGATTTACTGTGAGATATATCTCCAATTGTCACAACCAATCATCTATAGCCTTATTACGATTTCTCCTATAAACGATGGGATTCCCATGTTGATTTGGACCTTGAACAGATAACATCCCCAAATAACAGACTGGAAGCATAGACTGAAGATGCCAATGATAAACTATTGATTTGGACTCCCTCTTAAGATTAATTAGGTGAACTAGTTGGACAATGTTTTATGTTGTTTTATCGAGTCCACATCCACAAGCATGTGCATGCTACTAAGCAGGTCTTCCATTATTCTAGGGCTTTTGCATGACATCTTTGATGTCCTAAAACCACATCTTTGTAGTGCTCTAAAAGTAGGCCTAATAATGGGCTTGCTGATGTCAATTCCTTTTCTTCACCTTTTATTTTGTTGAAAGATCTCCTCTACTGGCGTACACTAACATGAATACTAAACAATCGGCTCTATACTAAACTTAAGCAAATCATCCAAGCCTTTGATGTCAGTGTCACTTGCTTATGTGCATGGAAGGTAAGATTATCTAACATCAAAGATTTTGCAAGCACAACCAAAGAGAGTATAAAATATGCTTTCATTATTGATCAAAACTGTATACAGAGTAAAATGTGTAAATCGTCAATCGAAGCTAACCTGTCATGTATAATGGTCTCCACTATTAATTCATTAAGATGCCTCACATTAGCTGCATTCAGCCTAAGTCCATTCTTATCGTCATGTCCTCTTCTCCATCAGATCCTTTTTGACAGAAATATTCAGCTTCTATTAGTGAAGCCACAATTGAAATGCAGGACTGGAGGTGCCATAAGCAAGTTGTAGATTCCACAAGTGGATACTGAGAAAGGCTATGCTAAGATATGAGTGAATAGGCAGGGTTTTAGGTGTAACTGAGCTACTAACAGAAGGCCGCAAGGGATTCAACGCAAGCTGCAGCAACTGATGCAAACGGACAAAACTGAGGAAAGTTTACACTGTGTATTGATGTGTGAACTAGTAAGACTGCAGATGCAGGAATCCATGTCTTCACAGAGCCAGCCAAAAACTGCGAAGGAAGCTGGAAGTTCTGCAGACAAGGCTGTGAAGTCCAAAGAGACTGTGCAGGGTGGTAACGCTGCACAAGATGTTATACAAGTTGCAGAAAAGGGAAAAGTCTTGACAAAATGATTCAACTGCAAGGCTGAGTCAGGAAATTCCTCAAAAATTTCAGCGAAAAAAATAATAAAAATAATTGCTTCATCCAATATGCCATTGTACAGGGTCTATAGACCATCAATGCTTAGGAATAGATCACAACATCGAGTATATTTTACTTTTATTTTACATTTACCAATCTTATATAAGCATTATGCTTCGAATGGAGATTTGTAACAAACCATTCCACCACAACCTCAAGGCATTAGTGAATCTGCACACCAGGATCATAACATCTCAAAACATTCCGCAGCCCGGACTCTGGAGTGGCAGACTTCCTTGTCATCCGCTCCGTAAATCCCCTCTGGAAACTGGACTCTGGACTTTGGACTCTGAACCAACAGACCTCCTTGTCACCGCTCCGCGACTCGAACCCAGGTGGTTGCTCTAATACCAAATGTTATGAACCTTTACACCAAAACCTAAGGCGTTAGTGAAATCCACAGACCATAATCATAACAAGATTGTTGATAGTTACACTGCTAAATAGCCATATGCAATGTAAAATTCTAATTCCTTTGTCTACTTTACCACCCATATATTAAGATGTGTGTTATTTCAATCAAGACCTCTCTCTCATTTTCTGTAAAACTTGTTCCACTACTAAAATCCTCATCTCTTTACAAACCTTTGTATGAATTTTGGTAATATGGTTAGAAACATATCCTTTACCCATCATTCCATCGAGCAAACAATCTGCTCATGCAAACACATCTTTCATGCAATACCCATCAAGAATTGCATTGCATGCTATGGTGCCTGGTGCAGCTCACTCTCTGTAGTTGTGTTTAGATTCCTCTCTGTATTGGATATCATGCCCTTGTTATGCATGCCACAGATTTAAAATTTGTATGAGATAATATCTGCAGTAATGTTAACAACCAGTTCTTTGAAAAGCTTGTCAGCCTATGAAATTAATCCCACATGGCCAGTCCCTTAAAAGAACATTCTATGAACGCATGATGGGAATGCTAATTAGTCTTCATGTTCTCCACGAGATTATAAGCTTCATACAGATTTCCTTTTGCAAAATCCATCTACAGTTGTGATGAAGCCAATCATGTCAACAAGAGGAATCATCTTTTCTCCATTCCCTTCAAGGTTTTGAATGCACTATGTGTCTGTCCTAGTTTAAATAGGCCATGAACACTAGAGTTAAAAGCATATGTTTAAAACATGCCCATCATTTGACATGTGTTGAACCAGTTGTCTGCCTCCACACCTACCATGTTTGCATAGAATATTTAGGATGGTGTCATATGTTCCGTTAGAAGTTCATCCCTGCAGTTGCATATCATCCAACAGTTCCAGACAAAGATTTACTCAGCTTGTACTGCAGAATAATCTAGCTAAAGTTGTGTACATAAACTAAAAACACACTGCAAATGCAACCTTTTGCTTCCAGTTTCTGTGCCATATGTATGGGAATCCTCTGCCTTGTGCAACTTACACAGTGCTTGAATGATTATGTTGAAGGTAACTGTATCTGGCAGAATTTTCTATAGTGTCTACTGTAAAACATAAAAACTGTCCCTGACCTGCTCTTATGCTCAAATGCTTACGAAGTAACACCTTAAATCTCCAAAATAAGTAGCGTATCATCTTTCTTCAGCTTAACAAAGGTTGTGTAGACTTCATTTGCAAATCAATCCTTTGCCGAATACTTCACTTAGGTCCAAAATACAGGCACGACTATATGCATCAAAAATATCACACAGCTCTCATATCAGAGACAGTTCTTGCAGTGGAAATAATATGATATGTGGATCTAAAATTCTCAAATTTCGCATAGAATCACCTACCCTACCTTCCCCACTCCAAAAAATCCCATGCCAATTAAGTACAGTTTGTGTTGACATACAAAACCCCTGCAACAAGTATGGTGCAAGGAATTAGGAATTTGTTAAGGAAATCAAAGAATTTACCAGATCTGAAACACACAAAATTCCTTTGTCCACATACATAAGCAATCTCAAGCAACATGCTCCTACACAACGGACATTATAACTACATTGTCTTACACCTAGCCAATCCCCTTTTATATGAATCAACATAAAGGCTTGCACAGCAGGTAGCTGCTTCTACAATCTGAATTTGAAAACCCATGACCAAATAGGCACATTGCTTAGCAAATTAAATCCTGAAATGTGAACGTATCAAACAACATTTTTACACATATACAACACATGCCTTATAGCAAAAAAGAAAATCAACTTTAAACCACAGCATCAAGATTATTTTCATAGCAGAAGAAGTAACAGTTACTCTAGATATAGGGAATGGCATCACAAAACCTATATGCATAGCTCTCTTCCAGCTGAGTGCACATTATTTATCAGATAGAAATGTTGATCCATGTGTCGAAATTATCTGACACTGAGTGCAGATTTTGAGCTTTTCGATGAAACAGAATTTCTGGAATGTTTGTCAAGGCCATGAACACCTCCATGTTTTCACCCAATCAGACCAGCAATATTATCAGATCAGGAAGTAAAAATTTTGCAACTAGAACAAAATGGTTAGTATAATAAGCATTTCCTTGTTTAATCTGTGTGCTTCTGCATTTTCAATTGAAATTCGCACACCATGTCAGTCTCATTTAACCCCTGCAAAGTCAACAATTGAACAAAGGACATGTTATGCCAATGCAGATCATCTTGACAAAATAACAAAAATAGCTACAAGGAGGTTGCTATAAATCTAAACTCTAGTAAAGAATTAGATGCATTTCTAAAAAAATTGACCTTCAAATATAGTATGATTTTGGAAAAGCAAAAACTTGTATAATGAACAGGAGGGAGGAGGAAACCAAAGATAGATTCCTCTGTGACCTATACAGAGAACACATACACCTGTGAGAAGGTTCTAAGAGTAACTTTGTCTTTCCTGGCATTCAGTTAGGAGCATATAGTCGCTTTACTTCACTACATTTCCACTTCTCAAACAGCTATCTCAAGCTCTTTTACAGCATTCCAGTCATTTAGATTTGGCACCATGGAAGACTGTTATAACTCTCACATGTATATGTGTCACTTAGGACCAGAAGTACAAGTGTTCATAGGTCCATCAACATTGAGCAATTTAACCATAAGAGTATTGACCATAACTGCATCCAAGACAAATGTTGATTACGCACAAAAATAACAGTCCAACCTTGTTATCTTACTTACAATTTTACTTGAAGAATATTAAAAACACTATTTGTTGGAGCAAATTGCTCTTTTAGGTTGTCATGCATGTTAGCATTGCATTTATGCATCTCTACATATATAACATATTCCATAATATTTATATATTATGGTTTCAGGATCCATACCGAGCTGTCTATCAACTATCAGACTGCCATATGTGTGAAGAAGGGTCCTCTACATTGCCCCGACCCCAACCCTCAGCAATTCTCTTTATAGCTTCTGTTGCTACTGCGCTTCCTCGTCCCTGGAAGATGGGGTGAATTAGATCACAAGACCTTGGACATATCAATATAGTAAATATATGACAATTACTAAATCCATAACTCGCTCCTAAAACTTGGGAGGTTCAAAAAAGACACCTATGCAATGAAGGATGCCAATAATTTCCTCTGAAACCATCTTCCTTTGGCTGGGGCACAGCTCTTCCATTGATTTCATCACGAAGATCAGCCAATTTCATCATAGCATCACCAAGTTTACTGACTTCATGCCTTATACCTAGCTTATCATATGCATCCATTAATGGAACATATGCAGCAGGATCAAAAATGCATCCTTTGTCTATCATTTTAATCAAGACTGTTTTTGCCTCGTCCAATTTCTCCTGTTTGCATAGACTGCGGATCAACTCCACATAAGAAATGCCATCTAGTCCAAAGCCCTTCTGCAAAATTATATCAAGAATAGGCTGAGCATCTAATGGTCTTCCATGTTTACAAAGTGTATTGAACATCGTACCATAGGAGAATGCATCCAGAGTACATACTGTCTCTGCTCTTTTCAGAAGCTTCAAAGCATCATCTACCTTGCCTGCCTTGCCAAAGCCATCAATGAGTGTGTTGAATAAAGAAGCATTGAGGGCAATGCCTTTCTTCCACATCTCATCTAAAAGGGCTTGAGCTTTGTTCAGTCTGCCTCCTTCACAAAGACAGTTCCTAAGTATAGTGTAACTAAAGGCATCGGGAGTGTAACCCTTCTTCTGCATGTACTCTAGCAATTTATAGGCCCTGTCTATTTCCCCTTCACTGCAAAGGCCCCGCATCAATATGTTATAGGTTCCTCTGGTGGGACCACATCCCCTTGTTTGCATCTCATTTAAGAGTTTGAAAGCCATTGACAATTCTCCCTGCTTACAAAAACCATCTATTAGGGTGCTGTAAACAATCGCATCAGATTTGATGCCTTTCTCCAACATCTCAACAAATCGTCTCTTTGCTTCATCCAATCTGTCCTCTTTGCATAGGCCATCAATGACTGTGGAATAGGTGACGGCATTAGGAAAGCAACTTTCAATGTTATTTCTATTTACAAGACCCAAAGAGGCCTCCCCAGGGTGTCCACTAATAGCATCAGTGCCCTGTAGCCACATTGAATCCATAACTTGCATAGCTTTATCTACATTCCCATTTTTACAGAGGCCTTGTATCATGATATTACAGGTTATGGTATCTGGAGTAAGACCTCTCTCCCTCATTTTCTGCAAAAGTTTCTCTGATTCTGAAACCCTCCCATCTTTACTAACACTCTGGATCAATATGTTATAAGTAGCAGTGTTAGGTAAAAGACCTTCCCTCAACATTTCACCTACCAATTCTCTGGCTTGGGAAATATTACCTCTCTTGCAATACCCATTAAGAATGGTGCTGTATGTTATAGTGTCTGGTTTGATTCCATTCGCTCTCATTGCTTTCAAAATCATTTTTGCATCAGACACCATGCCCTCTCTGCACATACCATCGACTAATATGTTGTAGGAGACCACATCTGGAGCAATATTATCTGCTACCATTTCTTCCAAAACCCTGCGAGCCTCAAAAATCCTCCCCAGATTGGCCAGCCCGCCTAAAATAATATTGTAGGAAACCACATTACAAGCATACCCACTACTCTTCATGTGCTCCATGATCTTATATGCCTTCTTCAGCTTACCTTCCTTGCAGAATGCATCAAGAATTGTGTTAAAAGAAGTTGTGTCCGGGCTAGGAAGCAGCTTCTCCTCCATGTCCTTGAGCATTTTCAATGCACTCTCTATCTTTCCCACTTTACATAAGCCATAAATCAAAGAATTGTAGGTAATGACATTGGGAACACATCCATGACCTGGCATTTGTCGTTGAACCAGTTGCTCTGCCTTCTCCACACTATCCACCTTGCAGAGACCATCAATAACAGTATTGTATGTCACGGTATTCGGATTGCATCCTTGTAGCCTCATTTCCTCCAAAAGCTCCAAAGCTCGTTCTGTTCTGCTTGTCTCACAGAATCCTTTGGCCAAAATGGTATATGTAAAAACATTGGGGGCACAACCCTTTGCACCCATTTTCTGCACCAGAGTTTGGGCATCATCTACCCTGTTCACAGCACACAAGGCTTGAACCATGATATTAAATGTAAATGCATCTGGCTGGATTTTTCTCCTCCGCATTTCCCTATTGATACAGGCATTTTGAAAGATCAGAACACGATTCCCACAATATACAACATCCATCATATGCACTTCCAGCCAGATGCTAAGGAGAAATGTATGAAGGAAAATTGTTGGGTCTGTACATTCTCATTAGCATTTCCTTCTTGCTGCTGGGATTTAAAAATATCAGAACCCAACAGCCACAACTTAAAAATACAGTAAACAGAACAAAATTTTAAGCGTAGTACTATCGAGAAAAAGAATCCTAATAGAGTACCATTGAATTTGAAAGACTCTGTCTGTGTTTAAGATCGTGGGTGCTGTGCTCTGATTTAGTCAAAAAAGTCCCTATTGATGAAAAGCTTTTGAAACATCAGAAAACAAAACCCACAATTGTTTTTTTTTTTCTTGGTAAATATTGGCTGAGGTTATGGCCTGCAGAGTAAGGTAAGGTTGGTTGAACCACATTCTTAAGATGGAGACAAATAATCATTACAGCACAACCTCTTACATACCCCCTTGAAGTTTTGGGATGCCTTATTGCAGCGGGCGTTTGGGGGAATTTCAAACCTAATGTCCCCATGGACCATTACTATTGTACCAAAACCACTTGGATACAATGGCCATAACTAAATCCACAAAATAAAACCTTTCAGATTCAATGAGACTTGATCAGAATTCCATTCCTCAAAACAGTTCCATCCTTTTATCATTAAAACGTAAGCAATTAAAAATCTCTTAGAAGCAGTAAATGTTTCTATCATTAGAGAAAACTCGCGCAACCAAAACGCTCCCGCAAAAACCAGCTCGTTTACCTACCCTAAACTTTTAACATGTTTCTAACCATTCCTAGCTACAGCTGCAGAAAACTTGAGTTTACTGAAACATCAATAACCAGTACACTGATTTTAATGTGCCCCTGCATTACCTGTATAGAATCGGAACCATCTCTGGCATGTCCTTCTTCAGGAATGCTTCCAACAGCACATTAAAAATCCTTGAATTAAGAGCAATACCAATGTCGTTTTTTTCTTTAGCTCCTCGAAGGTTTCATAGGCCTCGTCCACAAATCCAGCTTTTGCCAATCTTGCCACAAGTATCCAAAGTGCAGGAACTGCAATTTCTGTGTCTTTTTCTTCATACAAATTATGGCACAGTTCTCGGAGTTGGGCAACCATTTTTGCATTGCAGAGGATGTCAGAAATGGCTCTGATTGATGTTAAACCGCGCCTGCAATGATTATCTGTTTTTCCTGATGCCCACTTGAAAATCTCCAGGCCAGAGAAGGGTGTTTTTATTTACATCAAGAACTTCTGCAACAAGAGATGGCGTGATGATTTGTGGATTTAGTAAGGAATTCGAGGCATGCTCCAGATTAGAACCCCACCTAAATCCTTGTTCAGAAAACAGCCGGCAACTCTAGTCACGTAATGCTTCCACATAGCTTCATACATACAGTGTGTACATGCAACAGATATTTGCGGATCCTGCCAGAGTTACAGAGACCATACTCTCGTCTTCAATAAATCCAACCACATCAAAAAGCGCTGCACAAAAGGCCAAGCCCAACCCGCATAAGTCTATTATTGCCTGGCAAAATATTATGACAGAATCTTATGCTCTTCGCAACCTTTCACAACAAAGGTATTTTATTGCCCTTCCGAACAAGTAACCCTTTTACTATTGGAATTGCCCAAATATTATTATTAATAAAAGAGAGTTACATTAGGAGGGGGAAAACTCATGTCCCATAAAACATCACAAAGGTAACAACAAAATGTCGAAAAGGCAACCATAGAGCACAAGAACTACATCAAATCAAAAAACATTAGGCACAAGCCGTTGCTCCGGGAGGAGGAGGGTCATTTCAGGGAGGGATAAACACTCCACCGGTCGGCCGGCCAAGGGTGGATCTACCTGCCAACCATCATGGTCAAGCATTTGCATCTCGCAAAGGAACAATAACTCCCAAACCATGGGGTGGAGAACCACCATAGTCTACATGTTAGGCAACGAAGAGCCCCACCGCTGAGAACTAGCAACGTCTTTCCCCCTCGAAGGAGGGCTCCAGCCTAGTCCAGAGGAGGACGAAGCTGAAGGGCGACCTCAAAGAGAGGCGAGCGATGGTCGCGAGAGTTGCTTATGTGATGCGGTCTTGCAAGTGGCGGTTGTCAAGGCGGAGATGGCTGAGGTGGCGAAGGTAAGGGATCCGGGGACTCGACTCATCATGCAAGGCACACTCCCCCAGTGTGTGAGCAACTCCTGTAAATGAGCGAACTCTAGAGAAACCTTTTCACTTGAGCTTGAATTTATATGCACAAAGTAGACAATATAACCACTTTTTCATTAGTGGAAAAGAAAGCAACAAATTGATCATTCTGGAATATCAAAGCATTTCGAGCTTTCCAAATATGAAAAGAATGCAAGCTCTAAACAATTGCCATAGATTATCAATATAATGTGGTCATGGACTGAAATCTCCAAACAGAGCTAGACGTCAATGAAAGAATTCTAGATGGTAGGGTTGGAAAAAATAATGTATCCAAGTCCATATAGTTTGAGCACGGGGACAAGACCAAAATAAATGCTTAAAAGATTCAGGTTTGGAATAGAAATGGCATTTAGGATTAGGGATGCCAATGTAAGTTAGAAACTAGGACACTGAGAGGGGGGTGAATTAGTGTCCTCTCAAATTAGCTATGATGAACACAAACCCATACACAAGCAATTAACAAGAGAGTACACACAAAGACACCAATTTTAATGTAGGAAACCCAAACCGGGAACACCCCACCGAAACCAAGAACTAGGCTTGGGACAAAAATGTCCTCGTATATGTTACATTGATTTCATGGTTGAAATTTCACTCAACTGAGTCGCAACTCCGGAGTTCGACCAAGCCGCTACTCGGCCCTGAAGCTTCAACTCCCAAAATTTGGTTCAGCTACAACTGACCTTTAGTGAGCTTCAACTCACGAGGAGGCTTCAACCCCCTACAAGTTAACTAGCTACAACTGATCTTTAGTGAGCTCCAACTCACAGGGAAACTGCAACTCCCCACCTACTAAGCTACAAGTTAGACTTCTCCAATATCTCTGTCACTTTGAACTATTGTCTCATACAACTAATAGTGACAACTAAATTAGCACACTTTCCTGCTCCAATCTATTTCTCAACTGAACACTGATCTTTATCTATCCATGCATTCATAAAGCCTCTATCTCAACAATATTTACGCGTGTTTCATCTTACTATCTCCAATCTTCTACAAGTTATCTATCATTCACTCATTCTTTCATGTCTACTACTTGTTTTATATCTCGTAAAGTAACTTTCATCCCTTTCGTATTCACACATTCACCGTTTTGTCACCTTCTTCTTCATATACATTTGGATCTCAACCAAACACCTCACACCTTCTATACTACCCTATATTCAACTTATTGTTTTCTTGGTCTTCAGTATCTTCTCGCATTCAAACATGACGCTTAGGTATTACCCTCTTCACCTCTTTTGTTACACTTACTACTCACAACTCTCCAACATACATACCTTTTACATATCACTGTCATGTATATTTCTACACCAAAAGAGATTCACAAAAACACTAATCAATACCTTTTCAATCTATTTCATCTCATGCTTTGCTCAAAGAACCTCATCACATACTTGACCTTATGACTTAGAATAATTTGCACACCGAGTTCAACCTTCTACTCCATGCAATATTATGCGCTACTTTTGTTAAGCACACTGCGTTTTCTTCATATTCAATCAGTACAATCACATCTTTCACAATCTTCTCTCTTTCTTCTACTAACATTAACACCTTTTTTTGTATTGTCTCTTTTTCACCCAAAAATTAGACATTTGTTCATACATCTTTATTTACTTTCTTACTTGAATTTGCAACACACTCAACCTATAACACTTCAACTTCTACCTTTTAAGTTTCAAACCTAGTTTAACCAAAGAATGGCTTTTCATATTCTTGATTTGAGCTACATAAGGAGAAAACAAGTTCTTATACTATCGGAGGCTCTTAGGCTTCTTCATGGACTTGAGAAAAAGCAATGTCTCTTCAACTTCACAATAAGTTCAAATAACAAATCAATAACTTTGTCAACAATTCATTATCCTGGACTATGATAACCAACTCTTGTGTCTTTGGAGACATGAAGGAACTTCATCAACTTCTTTTGATGTTAAAGATTGCATACTTTACCTTTAAAATCATGTCTTAAAGGAAACAACCATTTGTGTAGTCAATCGAGTCGAGAACAATGTATAGCTCTCCAAACACAACTTTTTCTACCAAAGTGTCATGTATTAAATATTCCTTCAACCAAATTCGAGATCACGTGGACATGAGTGTGCCCTTTCTTATCCATTAGAGCCTCAGATGCTGGTTTAGATTGATTATATGAAGAAATTTACATGAAAACACGAGTTACTAGCTCTGCAATAGGTTGAACGAAAGATCTCAAGAAAGCGTCACATGAAATCTCTCTCGTGCCTCGATGAAACTATTTGATTCTTTTTCCATCATGACCATACCCACCATACAGACATATCTTCATATAATTGAGAATTTTCATTGATTAGATTTGGTGTTTCAAGATTTCTTTCCTCTAAACCCTAGTTTTGTGGTTTCACCCACCGTGCAAGCCTCGAGACACCAAAAATTGTTTTCTTATTGATTTATTGATGAAATTTGAAGGTTCCACCTCCTGTGGACTTGTAGTAGTGCCCTATACCTTTTCCATGCAACAAAATAGTTTGAATCATTTCAATTCATTCCCAACACAGAGAAAACAATGCACAATATACACAAACCGATGACAGAGAGAGTTTCTTTGCAAGCACCAATTACATTTAGACTGATGGGATATTTTTCCAACTCAATTGATCTAATCGGGGAATGTACATCCTATACCAATGAAAAATAAGTCACCTTCAGGAAAAAGCTTCTTTACACTTGTCAATTTTGAACATGTACAATGGAAATTGTTTGCACTATGTCTAAATTGGCATTACTACCTTCATATCAGCCTTCTACACAGACCCCAACATTTTGAAACCATTACAAGAAATGTGTAGGCCATTTTAATGTTCTTCCTATCATGATCAAATGAGGTGAGACTCACATCTTGCCACTTGAAGAGTTCACTCCATGAACTTGGCCTAAAAGACAAAACAAGGACAAAGAAGAAGGATTTTCTTGACACTACCTATCTAACGTCAAAATTATCATTTATCACTCACCAGTGACTCAAAGAGAGAATCAAATATTTTTTTGCAAGCTTGGCACTTGATTCAATGACAACTTCAAGGTTGGTTCATCTCACAACACACCTGTAGACATATACCTTGCATACCCTGAGAAACCTCAGACCGAATCGACCACCAAGACCTCGACATCACAAGGAATGTGGAGACATCATTAATAGACCATGAAATTTTTTAAAGAAGCTCATCCAAGTGATTTGAGGAAAAAAACAACTTTTTCCATTGCTGACTTAGGAAAGTGCTTGGGAGAGAGAAAAACATAGCTAGAAAAATGCTCATAACTTCTTTGATACTTATCCATTTTTCCTCAAACATTTTTTGCAATACTTCAGGCTTGCTCAAGTTCTCTACAAAAATTACTTCTATGATTTATCTGAAGAAGGCTCCATATTTTTTCTTGGGTGCTAAGAAGACAAAGGGCTCAATATGCATTTCTCAATGAACCAATTTTAGAAAAACTAGCATAACTTTCACATACCTCTTCAAAACTTGATGAAATTTTACATGAAGCACCAAAACTCACCCATCTACATGATCCAAGAGTTTATTTTTCATAAATATTCATGTACTATTCAAACCTATCTCACTTACCTTAGCCTACATTGTTAGTTCTCAAAGCCAACTTTGGTGAACTTTTGAATTTTGCCTCCAGGAGCTAAAGTAAACCTTGTTGTTATTCATAAATTCCCTAGAAACCATTCCTAGGCTCCTCCCATGTTCACATTTTATTTTCATGTCCTATACCAAACTTCCACACATCATCAGGCTCTAGACACATGCCTAAATGAGTCCGTTCCAACTGAGACTTCCACCAAATGACCTAGAATTCTCTATAATATCTCTTGAGCATGCTAACATCATCATATCTGACATGTAAAACCTCCGAGCCAAGCATTCCAACTTGCACTCGCCTTTAGTGATCAACCATCTCATTTTTAAGCCTGTAGTAACTCGAATCCATCATGAACTCTCTCGTGAGCCTCGAAACCAACATTAAAAGGCACTACCGGCCAACCTTCATGTCCCTTACAAATCCTCACTTCACCATTCACTCTTTTTCCATCAATTCCACACTTGACATTTATGACAACACCAATAACCCGAGTTCAACAATCTCCCCTTTTTCATCGATGATAACATACTTAGAAACCTTTAATGGAAAACACACACAAAGCAACTCATATCTCTCCTCCTAGTTTCGATAGCACTTTCTCCCCTTTGACATCTATGGAAACGGATTCTTGGCCACTTGAAATGAAAAAATGACAACTAAATACAACGATGCATGAGAAAACCAACTTGTTTGTCCACAAGCTCCCCCTAGGAATGTGTTCCATCTTCTCTCGACTCTAATCAACAACACATTTGATCCATTGGACCTAATATGAACCTCAACAGGGCTCCCCATGAGCTGATACACTCCATGATGATCTTCAATCTTGTCATGCATCTCTTTCTATGCCAAATCCATGCTCAAATCATCAAATCTGTCTCCATAGCTAGCATAAACACCATTTAGGACTAATGTCCCTTAGCCTCTCCTTCAGTGTAGTCTAAACAATTTTTTCAAAGGAATAAGATCAATCTAAGCATGCAAGACAATCTCCAAATCCTCCCCCTGGGTTTGAGACACCCTATTCTAGTAGAAAATACAAAATCTAGGCCACATACCTTGTAAATGAGTCATGAGGAAGACTTGATTACTTTACTACAACCCTGAAAGACTCTCTTAGTCATTTACTACATATTGTTTGACTCCTTTTGAATGAGTTTCCTATTACTCAAACATTTCACCTAGAAACACCTCTTATTTTAGCCCCAACATTCTTCTCAATCCTTTATACACCTAAATTGAGAAACTCAACAAGCTTCCCCTACCTTTGAGACTCTTATACAAGATCACCCGCAATCAATTCAACACATGTACTATGTTATCTTAGCTCAATTCACCTTCATGATATCTTAATGTATCATTTAAACTTTCTTGTAGTTGTATGGGTTCATATTAATAGTTCATGGTCTTTTCATGGGTTCTTAGCTTTTTCCTCTTTCATTTCATGATGGATATAAGGCATTTTGTATTCAAAGCACTTTTGATTGCATTCAATAACCTGAAACTGGTTGTGTTTAATTCTTCTTAGATCTTACTTTGTGCACGGTTATCTTGACTAGGCTTTCTTGTACAATCACTGGAGTTTTGCATTATTTTAGCATAGATGCAAACTTTTGACTCAGATGCACCACCGAGACATATTCCAATAAAATCAATGCATAGTTCAAGTACATAATCTCGAGCTTTAAACACACTTTGATATGCCACTTCTAGATCAATAGAATCATTCCTACCTTGATGAATCAAATTCAAGTCTGACTTTATGATTCAATAAGCAAACTAAGATCCCTAGTTGATATGTTTAGTCCTTCTCATTATGCACATGTTAACACAGAGAATGCATATTGTATATGTTAAAAGATTAGATAAAAGTTAGAAACCAAAAACAAAGAAATTGATTCCTAAATCTAATCTATTCAACAATACCTCAGATAGAGCAATGGATTGAAAAGAGGAGAGATATTATACCTACACTTACCTACAAGATTGCAAACTCCTCCTTTGATGTGTTGGATTTGCTCTTGGATGATTGATTGGTTGCTTCATATTTTGTGGGATGATTTGGGCAACACCTCCCCTTTGATGAATGATTAGTTTTTGATCAAGATGATGATACATTGATTGTAAATGGATTAAATATGAATGATAGATTGATTGAGTGATAAAAATGGCAAAGATTGGATATGGATTTGTTAACTTGGCTCTCATGGAGGAGAGATAAATTTATAGCCGAGGAATGGATAAATGGAGGGTTTAGATTGATCCATGTAAGATATGGATCAATGGTTGAAAACGCATGAGAATGAATGATTCGAAGAACTCTCCATTGAATTTAAATATTCAATGGAGGGAGGCACATTATTTGAATATTTGAAAATAAAAGAGGGAAAATAGTGGAGTATTTTAGAAATAGAAGCCTCTAGATTTAGAGGTGAGGATATAATTAGGATTAGGATTAGATTAGGTTTAAATAAATATGATCGGGGATGTGATTTGATGGAAAGGCTAAATGTAGGGATGTGTAGAGTAGATGGTATGTAAGGTATAGGAATATTAAATTCTTAGAAAATGTTAGTGAAGGATTAAAAAGGATAATGTGATATAATAATGGATTTATGAGATTAATGATGAAATGAAATATAATAATGGATTTAAAGGATTAATGATGAAATGATAATATAAATGATAGATGATAAAGGGTAAATATGATAAAATAGATTAATAATAATAATTAATCTTGCAATTAATTATTATATGGATGATGTTGGTATATTTGCGGGACAGGTTAATCGTAATTAACCATGTCGACATTTTAGATGTATACACATACAAATCATTTTAACTTTATCACTCATCGACTATCACCTGAAATAAAATCTTGAGTATGAACTTTACTTATTAGTTCCTGGAACTTTCTTGCATGATGACCGATACACCTTCATGAGATTTCGAGATTACTTCATCTACCATCGACTCAAGTCTTCCCTTCTATCACACTCTTCAATATTGTGGCTTTGAGTTATGACATAGTATCACTTGACCATACATCATCTTCTTCGAGATAAAACTTATCACCAAGATCACTTAGCAAAGAGATCTCGATATCCCAGTTGACTTGGAGAAATCATCATTTCTTCATGTCTTTAAAACATGCTCTTTAGGTCAACAACCTTGTTTGCACAATATTTTCATTTCATCCTACTAAGATGATTTTTACAATTCACTCGTACATATCTTTCACATCTTAGCTAGATTGTATTAGCTTCAAAATTTCATAGGGTATTTCACCTTAATCATTGTGTTCAATGAGCTCCTTAACTTCAAACACTACCACTTCTTTATCATGAAATTATACATTACATAACCTTCTTCACTTTATGAAAGATATGCATCTTTATCCATTAATTGTTTTCACTTTCAGATTCATTAAGTATATGGCAGAAGAGTGACCACAATACTCAATGTTATTTTAGATTTTAACTTGATGATTTTCTTGAGTGATAAGGGACTATTAGTGAAAAATCACAACACCCCCAAATGGCCCGTTTTTTTGTGGGACATTTGGTGTGATCTCGCATAACATCGACCATCTCTCAAGTTGTGGGAATTGTAAAAATTGATATGGACCTCCAGAGAAAGTTGGTTCTTGTTCCTAAACTACCTGCCACAATCTACTCTAATGTAGGCAAAACTAATCTATCCTAATCTAACCATTCCAAGGAACCAGAGAGAAAGAGAGAGTGAAAGAGAGCCTACACTAAAGCGGTGATACACCAGAAAAGGAAAGAGGCGAGATACTCTATTGAGGGAGGATGAAACAAGGGAAAAAGGAGATGAGGGAGGTCAGACAGAAGTGACACAAACCTAGATCCTAATCCACCATCAAAACTCCATGAAACACGACATCTTACACCTGCAAACATGAAATACATGCACAAAAAACAGATCTCGAAAGGGAGAGGCATAGAGAAACAAAAAAACATGAGAAAGGGTTGAAGAACACCACAAAAACATGATTTTATTTCTCTAGAAGGTGTACAAACCATTACATTTCTACTCAGAGGCAAAATCCGCTTGTTAGGCATAGAAGAAGGCTTACAACTCAAATGGAGTCGAGAAACAAATTTGACAGAGTTTCCCCATGCCTAGAATCTCTCCCCTTCTCAAATGAGAAGTGTTTACAATATATATAACGATGAAAACCAGAGAGAAAGAAGGAAAATGCAGATCTTTCCCCCGAAAGCTCAACCACCAACCATCAATGCCCCTGCAAATCTACCTACAATCTATCAATTCTGGTTCCACATGTCCTGCTTTGGCATGTTGGAGAAGGAAGAATGGCAGATCAAATCAAATCTTGGTAGTTGAAGCAATCGGATTATACATTAATGGCATGAAAGATGTTTTCCTATTTTTCACCCACCAAAGCCTGCTGAAAATAATAATTTATGCTTCCATGGCATAGAGGAGGTCGAGACCTTTCCAATGGTACCAAATTTGTTGAATTTTGAGCACTAGATCAAAAGATATGCCCATTTGAATATTTGAATCGAATCCGTACAAAAATGGAAAAAAACCAATTTTGTAAAACGGATCCGCAGCCCAAAATTCACTTTGGCGCCTTTTGCAAAAAAATGCAAAATTATAAAAAAACCTCCCGCAGCCCAAAATTCACTTTGCCCAAAAGTCTTCGCGGGCCCAAAATTAAAATTGCACTTTTTGCACAAGAATTGCAAAAGTAAAAAAGTTCCCCATAGGCCCACAAACCTGCAACTTCAAATTTTGCATTTGGCGAACAAACCTCCTCAGGCTTGTGGGCCCATGCTTGCAAACTATGTCATTTGCAAAAGTTGTAAAATTTCCAAAGTTTCCTCGACGGCCCACTTTCTCGCAACTAACAAAGGCTTAACACGTGGCTTCTCTAGGTGTCGGTGGAGGCGTGACTTAATATTATACTTTACGCCTTTTCAAAACAAAAGCCAAAAATTCAAACTGCCTTTAACGACCCGCCTTCCCGCTTTGACTTAAAACATGGCCATGTGTCCCTTTGTGGGCCTTAGGCATTTTTCTTCATTTGGCGCAAAGATCCTCCGTGGGCTTGTGGGCCCATAATTGTAAACCATGCCCTTTTGCAAAAAGTTACAAAAGTTCCAAAATGCTCCTGCACTCCCTTGACCCTAAATTTATACTTGGGCAAAATTTCCTCTCGTGGCCCCGCATATTCACTTAGCAAAAGAAATCATCCCTAAGCCATGGACCCGCATAAATGTAAATTGCACTTTTTGCAAAAAGTGCAAAGTGCCAAGATATCTCCCGGCCCCGCCGATCTGCTATCTTCCCCTTTGGTGAAAATTTTTCCCAAGCCCGCCTGCCCGCTTTTGGCAAAAAAATCCTTCCAAGGCTTGCCTTTGGCAAAAATCCTTCCAAGGCTCGCCTCTGCTGTAATTTGTAAAATATGAGGAGTTAGAAGGACTTCTTTATATTTCTGGAAAGAGGAAGAAATTTCCTATCTGATGGAAATGCTTTTAGGGGACCTTAAGTGATTAAAATATATGAAAATTCAGATTGAAGCACAAAAGAGGGGAAAATGGTGTTAGTTGACCAAAAATAAGTGTGAGCTTATTTTGGTCAACAATTTGGTGACTCATGGGGATCACCTGCCTGCTAGGTGAAATGATTAGTTGCCTTGAAGCATCCATTGGGCATGGAGTCATGAATGATAGCCTGATATTGATCTTTAACTCTGAAATCTGATCCCTGAGCCACTGGAAACAACTAAAACTGGAGCTGATCTCACCAAATGCCATTTTCAATGCATTGTGCATGAGCAACAAAATACCACAACAAACTATGTACAAAATTGGAAATCATACATACCCTAAGTGGGATATGCAGAGTGTGCACAAGCACTTCTTCTGCTAAAAGAAAACCTACCTACTCTACACTAACTAGAGAGATGGGCAATTTCAAACAAAACCTGCTACTGGTGATGAGAAATAACTTCCTTCCTTACAATTGGCAGCCATGCAATTGATTTGGCATTGAATATAACTGAGATTAGGAGTGGAAGGCTAACTGCAAATTGTTTCTTCACTCCCTCCATCAAGGTATCAACTAGAAACAAAACAAATACCTCTTCAGTCTACTGCTCACTTGGTTCCAAGAGGTATTGTTGTTGATCCTTGGCACTTTGAGGCTCTCCCTCATGCTTAGAAGCAAGCATGACTAGTGTTGGCTTCTCCCTTAGCTCCAATGAAGCCAAGTACCTAATTGGGCAAGGTCTAGTCCTTTGAATTTTCCCATTGCTTTGATATTTAACTCCAAAATGGAGTCTTCTTGCAGATCTTCTTGGATGGATGGTGTGGAAGAGATGATGACATCCTCTTGCTCTTTCCCTTCCTTCTCCTGTGAAGAACATGGAAGATTCATATCTTCCAACCTTGGTTCCAGAGGGTTGTTATGAAGTGCAGGCTATTTTCCTTGAATGCTCTCCTTCATGGCAGCAGAGCTCATGTGCTTGGAAGGTGGATGATGGAGGAGAAAATGATGTGATCTCCATGGGCTCCTCTCCATCAAAGCAATCCTCCAAGTCAGACAAATAATTTGCCTCCTTGTTGTCCTATTGCATGTGCTCAACCTCCTCCATGGTGTCCTCCTGATCTGAAACTTGCTCACCATGGTTCCCCTCATCTTCAAACATGAAGTTTGAAAGCTCAAACTCTTCTTCAACATTAGAGTTTGAAGGGGATGAAGTGGGAGGAAGAACTGAAGGTTCTTCTGTGGCCTGCTCTATACTTGAAGCCTCTTGAACTATATGGTTCTCCTCCATTATGGATTCATCAATCAAATCAGGCCCTTCAAATGAAAGCAAAAATCTTCAACAATGCTTTCTTCATCAAGTGGCTTCAACTCTGATTTGATCTCTTCCATTTGCTCCTCTTCAATAGGACTTGGAGCTGATTGTTCTTCTTCCTTGATGAATGATTGTGCAGCTTGGATTGGATCAACATCCTCTTTAGAAAAAGTGCCATTATGGACACTGCATTCAGAGCAAATAGATTGTTGATCTTCTCCTTCTTGTTCTTGTTCTTGTTCTTGTTCTGCTGCAAACTCAACCTTAGCCACCACTAGCTCTTCAACCTTGACCTCCTTTGTTGGCTTAACCATCAAGGGGATATTTGTAATCCCAAATTTGAGAGCCAAGCTGACCAAGCTTCTAATATTTTCTTCTTCTCTTGGCTCTTCTTCTTGTTGCTCTCCTTGATCAAGTTTCTCGATTTTCATCTTCCCAACATGGATTTGGGGATGCAAGAGGAGGGGTAGGTTGGGATTCAACCAGTTTTGCTATTGTTTGTGGTGGTGAGGGAAGTGGAACTTCTTTTTTCTTTGGAGGGAATGACTGCTTGGAAGGGAAAAGGGAAGAAGAATTGAGATGAGATGGAAGATTAGGAGATGGAGAAGGGAAATCAACACTTGGGTCAGCAAGTGGGAAGCTTGACTCTTGACCATGTTGAAATGATAAAGCTTAAGAAAGAGAAAATGAAGGACAAGGAGCTGGTGACTAACTTACCCATTGAAAAGGTTGTCATGCACTTTGCTCATATGCCTCAATATCTTCAATCCTTTGTGCCGATTGAAGCATTTCAGCCATGAAGTCAATCTTCACCTGAGGATTGTAATGTCTTGGCATAAGGTCGGCCCATGGACAAGGTGCCCTATAGCCATGTTGTCACCCTCAAAATCCCCCCCTCATTTTCTAAGTCAAATTCAAAAATTTGATCTCACACCTCTAGAAGTGTTCAAGTAAAGTTAAAAGTTTGAAAAGATAGAGAAATTCATGCTTTGAAGTTGTTTAAACTCTCTAGTCTACATGTTTTGATAAATTTTCCGTTTTCTGTCTAGACGCGTGAAAATTTTATTGTTGTCCTCATTTGAATGAAATTGTCAATCTTTCTATGGCCATGGATCGTCGAACCTTGTATTGTTTTCAATTCCTTGGCTCATGAAAGAAATTTGAAAATCAAGCGCGAAATGGTGGAGTTTTCTTCTTCTCTGCATTTTTTCCATAGTCAGGAACGATGGGCGTTTTCTTCCCCATCAAATTTTGGCTCCATCATCCATGGGTACGTGGACATATCTAATTGGAAGCGGGTCGGCAGAGAAATTTGTGTTTTTGAGCCTCTTTGTAAAAAAGGTGAAAAGTTAAAAAGTGACCCGCAACCCCGATCATGCTATAAGGGAAAAAGTCAAATATTAAGCCCGCATCGAAGGTCAAAGCAGGGTGGTGGGCCTGCAGAGTAATTTTTGTTTTTGAGCCCACATTGAAAAACGGTAAACTTATAAAAGTGACTTGCGACTCCTTTGCCAATTAAGTGAAGCCATGTGTCAAGCTTATATCAAAAGCATGTGAGAGGGCCAAAATGTTCCAAAATTCCAAATCTCTATAAAGTCACAAAATGCAAAAGGAATCCTCCGCGCCCGCTCTAGTAAATTTATCCCACGTGTACGACTCTAATTTAAAGTTTCAAAGGCAAGATGAACGGTTCAAATTCAAAGTTACAAAACAAGCATAACGGCTGCATTATGAAAAGTCTGGTTTTTCTGCCATTAGTGTTTCTTCGCGAATCAAGAATCTGAATAGATGCGAATGATTGAAAAGAAATTGTAAACCATTTCTTGCTAACAAAGAAGAAGTTGTAACCATTTCTTGGAGGAGATTTAATGGCTTCTTCACGCCATTATACGGGTTGGTGATTGATCTTGTAAACTCAAGAGTATATTGTGCTTTGAGAGAACAAAGGAGATAGCCATTTTCTTCCATTTCCCCCCTTTTCTCAATTCCCTCCATTTCTCCACTATGTACAACTTCTGTTTAAGCTTCAATACAAGAAGGAGTTTCTAGATTTCTTTGACTGAGGGGTTTCATGGTACTTTGTGTTCATCAAATTCTATTTGGTCTTGTTGCCATTTGCAAGGTTGTTTCCTCTAAATTTAGTGCATGTGATGAATTTTCTACCGCAACATTAGTTCTCCTACCTCTTTTCTCACTCCCTTTCCCACCTTCATAGAAAATTCCCCCTTGCTAGATAACTACAAGCATTTGCCACAAGGTCAGTGGAGTGCCCCTATTGGATCCCCGGTCGAAAGGCCACCACAGAAATCCATATTTTTCGTCGCATGCATATACGGCAGCCTACAGGTTAAGTAGAGGGACTTAGATTCCCAGAGCATTGGCAAGGAATTCACAAATTTTTCCACCGACAAATTTCCTCGCCAACATTTTTAGCACCCACCATGGGGTAAATTTAGTAGCATCTGCACTTGAATGTGACCGCAAGGTCAGAAAATTAAAAATTCAAAAAGAGAAAATTTCGGAATTTGAATGGCTATATGAGCCACATGGATTCAAATCATGGATATTTCAGGAAACCCTCCTATTGAAAGACCCGAATTTCTCTTCCACATCCAAGAAGACATTGCTTAAGATTTTAGGGAAGTTAGGCATAATAGACAAAGTGCCAACGAGAATTCCGGACCTTGAAGAAGCGCCCGTCGAATTGGAGAGGTAAAGACAAATTCCAGCACCACAAATAAGAGCATAGATTTTCAAGTTGGTGGATAGAAGATACACCTAGAAATAGAGACAAGGAGGAAAATTGATCCCATTTTTGAGGAACTTCAAAGGAGATAAGAGCTACTCGGAATCCAGAGGCCTCCTTTTCAAGTAACTGGCCACGTTGGGAACCTGAGTGTTGCCAATCCTTTGGATGGTGAATTTCCATACATCAATGAGAACCTTGAAGATTTCACCGACATAGAGACTGAAGAAGAAGCTAGAGAAAGAGAAGTAAGAGTCGATGAAGAAATAAGATCTCAACTCAAAGAAATCGAGAGACTTCAACCTAAGGAGATGAAAGAACAACAATGGAAGTCGCACTTTTTAGCAAGGTTGGAAGATAGAAACCGAAATAGAATGGGAAATTGCAAGCATGAACATGATCATGAGGCCCGTAGGCCTAATGTACCATGGGGAGGAAACACCGGTCCACTAGCTCTTGCTCAACCACTCCACGAGCTACCGAGAGGCTCAAGAAAAAAATTCCCAAAATTCAGAGGGGATGGTTCTCAACTCCTTGAAGAACATGTAGCAACATTTATCACCGCTTTTGGTGTGTTGGGTGTTGAGGATGAAGATGTGTCAGTCTAGCTCTTTGTGGAGTCACTTCAAGAAAAGGCTACCGAATGGTTCTACATGCTACCCCAAGGTCTGTCACTGTTGGGAAGATATAAGAAGTGCATTCGAACATAGGTTCAAGACCACGGAAGATTGCAGGATATCTTGGTCCAATTGGTACAAATGAAAAAATAAACCTCCGAGTCAATGAGAGACTTCGTAGTAAGATACAACAGAGTGATAAGAAGAATCCTTGAAGATGTGGTGCCTTCTGAAAATAATTTAAAGAGATTCTTCATCGCCTTGCCATCAGAAGTAGGTTTCTTCCTTAGAAGAACCCAACCAAGAACATTAAGGGAATATCAAGACCATGTAATAGAAACCGATGATGATATAATATTGTCTAGTAAAGTGAAAGGACCAAATGGGAAGCAAAAGGGTCAAAATTCAAGTTCTATCACCACAGATCCAATGTTCCAAAAAATGGCAAATGACTTGGTTGCCTTGAAGAAGAAATTATCTCAGATCATAATGCATAATGCTTCAAGGAAACCAAACCCTCTAGATAGGCCAAGGATTACTTCAGCTCCTCATCAATTTTCTCTTAAAGCATCACCGTTAATGCCATCCGTAACACCAAAGAGCCGAGGAGGAAGCACAAATTGATGAAACTGAAGAAGAAAATATGGAAGACTATGAAAACTATCTTGAGGTTGAGGAAGTTGATATGCACAATGGCCTAATTGAGTACGTTGATGATGAAGATGAGGATGATGACGAAGCTCCAAGTTTCTCATCTGTTGTTTTCACTTGTGTACAACCCAAGAAAGGTGCTTCATCCTTAATGGTTGCAGTAAAGGATAAGAAGAATAAAGAAGATTCTCCTCCAGAGGTCACACAAAATAAAATCATCAGTAGAGAATCACCATTACCACCTTTTGTGGAGTCATCCAAATAAAAACCAGACTCACTGGTTGTCAGGGATCATGCTACTATGCCAAGTAAGTCATCTAATTCTTCTCCCAGTTCAAAATTTGCTAAGAACAATTCTCTTTTAAATGTTGTTCCTACAAAAACATCTAAGGTTCAATCAAAAGCTACACCCGAAAAGGAGAATTCAACACCCAAAGTAGCAAAGCCTCTACCATTTAAATATTCCTCCATTTCTGGAACCTCTTCCTCACTCACCATAACCCCATTTGACTTTGTGGAACATGCAAGCAAAACTAAAGTCCAACTCTCAGAAATAGAATACCTACAAACACACCCGCCGGTTGACAGTTCATTAATACATTCATGGTGGTAACCTTGTATCCTTGAGTCCTAATTCTAAAGGCTTACCGCCCACACCATCCACACCACCTTCCCAAAACATGCTAGCCGCGTCGGTGCCTCCAAAACCAACGGGGTTGAACCTTTCTACCTGTAACTCCTCATTAAAGGCTTCCAAGTAAATAATTATATCATAGATTCCAGAGCCTCAGACAATGTGATGCCAGTCAAAGTTGCAATTTTTCTAGGCCTCACCTTGACTCGGGTAAATGGCACCTTCTACTCAATGGAATCCAAACAAGTGCCATTGGTAGGAAGAATCAAAGATGCACACCGCTGCAGTAGCACTAACTCGATTTTCCGACAAGAAGGTGCTCCTAACCATACCAGAAGAGACATCCTAGCATCCTTTGGTATGCTATTGAGTAGGAGTTTCGCAGATACCGGGTGAAGAAATAAAAATGAATTGGTCATCTCAGAATTATCCCAAAGTAAGAGGTGAGATGAAGAAGTTGTTACTAAGTAAGAAAGATGAAGTTCACAAGATGAAAGTCCGATGATCCAAAAGTAAACATTCTCTTTCAAGATTTTGGGCTAGAAAACTACTTCCTCACATCAAGAAAATAGGAGAACTTGCCACTTCTCATGGAGGAACAGGAAAATCAAATATGGACAATGGAATTCGATGGTAGTCATTTCGTGAGTGGGCTCGGGAGAGTGTGTAGTATTATACTCTCCCTCCAATGAGTTGTACCCATTTTCCTACAAGCTACAATTTGATAATACAAATAATACTACAGAGTATGAAGCACTACTCTTAGGCATGAGTGCAAGAGAGGACATGGGAATCAAGAAACCGAGATTCCGAAGTGATGAAGATGTTGTAGTAAAGCAGTTCACCAATAATATCGGTGAAAAATCCAAGACTCGACATTACGAAGCAGAGTGGGACTGCATTGAATATTTTGATGCATTTTCCATGAAGCTATTCCAAGGAAACATAATGAAAAGTATGAGTCTCTTGCAAAGTGTCGCCTTCCTAGTGACACCTCATCCTTCTATTGGTAAAGAAAAAGTGACCATTGAAATGGTATTCAGGCCTAGTGTACCAAACAATACAAATCATTGGCATGTCTTCAATGATGATAATCAAATTCTAGCCTTTTTGGAGCAAAGGGATAATTTCAATAATCTCTTCTTCAAAGGAGGTGAAAATCCACAACGAGAAGTAGTCCCCAAAGAAGAGAAAGAAGGAATTGAAGGGATTAATAATGAGGGAGTAATCAAATTGAAAGAGAACAAAATTCCCAAAGGCCGGTATCTTTAGAAGACCTTTTTGACAAACATGAAAAATTCATTCAAGAGAAAGAAAAGCAATCTTCTCGGTGCCCAATTGATTTTGATAAAGAAGACATTGGTACCCCAGAGGAGCCAAGGATAGTCAATATTGGAAAATGTTGCTCACCTGAAGAAAAAAGAAGGTTTGTTGCATTACTCAAGAAATACTCGGATGTCTTGACCTACTCTTATGATGAACTCAAATCCTTCCAGCCCAAAGGAAATGCATCACTCAATTCCTTTCAAGCGAGGTGTTAAGCCCTTTAGATAGAAACAAAGGCCGTACAACCTAAAGAATGTTGATACCATCAAGGAGGAGGTAATGAAGATGCTTAATGCAAGGATCATCTTTCCCATTCACCATTCAACGTGGGTGGCTAACATTATGCCAAAGTGCGGAAGAAGAATGGTGAAATAAGGATATGTGTAGATTTTGTAACTGAACTGTGCATCACTAAAGGAAAATTATCCTCTTCCTATCACGAACCATATCCTCGCAAGCAATCCTTTGGATATAAAATGCTTTCATTACTTGATGAATTCTCAGGATATAATCAAATCAAAGTGGTAGAGGAGGACCGCACCAAGAAATCCTTTACAACACCTTGGGGCACTTTTGCCTACAAAGAATGCCTTTTGGCCTAATCAATGCAGGATCTACATTCTAAAGGGCGATGGATTTGGCCTTCAAAGATCTGAAGCATTGCATTGTCATATATCTTGATGATCTCACAATATTTTCAAAGAAGAGGGGAGATCATATCTATCACTTGGAACAGGTACTTGCAAGGTGTAGGAAACATGGCATATCACTAAATCTAAAAAGTGCATTTTTGGAGTCACAGAAGGCAAGTTATTGGGGCACATTGTGAACAAACATGGAGCACACATTGATCCTGAGAGGATTAGATCCATTCAAGCATTAGCCTTGCCCACAAGCAAGAAAGGAGTTCATTCATTCTTCAGAAAGGTGAACTTTCTTTGTCGTTTTGTGCCTGAGTTTGCTGAGTTGATGAAGCACATCACTTCCATGATGAAACCACAAGCAAACTTCAAATGGAATAATGAAGGGAAGACAACATTTGAAGAGATAAAGAAATCCATTGCCAAGGCTCCAACTCTTGTATCTCTATATTTTAACAAAGAATTCATCATGTATTGTTATGCATCAGAACATACACTCTCTTCCATTCTCGTTTAGAAAAATGATGAAGGCGTGGAAGCACCTATTGCTTTCATGAGTTTTCCTTTGAAAAAGCATGAGCTAAAATACAGCCAATTGGAGAAGCATGCCTATGCAGTGGTCAAGGTCAGTAAAAACTTCAGTTTTACATCCTCAATTCCCATACGGTGGTGATGTTCCCGAAAATGCAATCAAGTCCATCTTGACATAATAGGATCCCAAAGCTAAAAGAGGAAATTGGATTGCAAAGACTCAAGAATATGACTTGGAGATTTGACCCTCCAATCTAGTAAGGGGAAATGGCTTGTGCAAGTTGATTGCTGAAGATGAAACACTCAAAGTTCAACATGGTGAAGAAAACTATGCTTGCTCAACTTGTTCATAAGACAACCCACAGGTTCTCTTTATCACCACTACTGATGAGTGGTATGTTGATATTTCCTATTACTTGACTTATGGAGAATTCCCCCATCTTGATTACAAGAAAAGGAGAACACTCAAGTTAAAGGTAGCTAAATTTGTAATATGGAATCATGCACTTTACAAAAGAGGCCTGGATGGTTGTTTCCTCGGTGCGTAGACAAAGAGCAACAAGAAAACTTGCTTAAAGCATATCATGACCAAGCATGTGGTGGAATTTTTTTAGCAATGTTCACTACACACAAGATCTTCCAAGGAAGGTATTATTGGCCCACCATCTTTGCAAACACTCGAGATTGGGTTTCTAAATGCAAAGCATGCCAACAGTTCGTTGAAAGACCACAAATTATTGCAGTACCACTCAGGTTTGTGGTTATTGAAGAACCATTTCAATAGTGGGGGTTGGAATTCATTGGTGTTCTGAACCCTCACTCAAGTTTTGCGCACACCTATGTACTCACAAGCAACATACTACTTCACCAAATGGGTGGAAGCCATTATGTCCAAACAAGCCAACACTGAAACAATATGCAACTTCATCAAGGAGAATATCATAGTCTGTTTCGGAGTGCCATAGAAGATTGTAGTAGATAATGCTACCTATTTCTCTTCAAGAGAGCTGAATGAGTTTTTCTATAGCTACAGAATCTCCCTAGCTCATTCTTTTGACTACTATCCACAAGGAAATGGACAGGCTGAATCAAGCAACAAGAACATTATGACCATTATCCACAAGCTTGTAGACAAGAATCAAAGGAATTGGCACAAAAGGTTGTACGATGCATTGTGGGTGGATAGGATCACTCCCAAGAAGGCAATAAGTATGTCACCATTCCAACTGCTATATGGAGTCAAAGCAGAAATCCCTCTCACGATCAAGATGCCAGCTCTCAAGCTGTTATAGGAAATAGAAGATGGTCAATACAAGGATTCCATTGACAAGAGGATCCTCTTTCTTGAGAAGCTAGAAGAAAATAGACTCCAAGTGGTGGATCACATTAAGGAGCACCAATTGAAAGTAAAGAATATTTTTGATAAGAAGGCCAAGGCAAGAGAATTCAAATTTGGAGACTTCATCCTGCTATGGGACAAGAGAAGAGAACCAAAAGGTAGCCACATAAAGTTTGACTCATTATGGCTTGGCCCATTCTAGATTCGTGAAGCTTACGGTGAGAATGCTTTTCTTCTCTTAAATTTGGATGGAACACCGTTGGAATTGCCTCGGAGTGGGAAATACCTAAAATTGTATCATCAGTGAAAGCGGGTTGTCCCCCGCCTTGTACCATAGGTGTGTTTCTCTTTCCATTGTGTGGTTTTGTTTCCCCTTACATTGCGTGTTATGTGTTTCCTTCCTATTTGTATGTTTGTGTATTACCTTCTTATGATATTTCTTTCTCAAAGTTGTATATGAATCTTCAAGGCCCAATGGATAAGGCATTGGTCAACGAATTATAGGGTCTAGAGATTGAGATTCTGGATTCCCATGACATGTCTTCACTATGCTCACCCATGTATTGTCCCCAAGCTAGAGCCAGCTGTTGTCACCCTCAAAATCCCCCCCTCATTTTCTAAGTCAAATTCAAAAATTTTGAGCTCACACCCTCCAGAAGTGTTCAAGTAAAGTTGGAATTCTGAAAAGATAGAGAAATTCATGCTTTGAAGTTGTTTAAACTCTCTAGTCTACACATTTTGATAAATTTTCCGTTTTCCTATCTAGACGTGTGAAAATTTTATTGTTGTCCTTATTTGAATGAAATTGTCAATCTTTCTATGGCCATGGATCATCAAACCTTGTATTGTTTTCAATTCCTTGGCTCAAAAGAAATTTGAAAATCGGGCGCGAAATGGTGGAGTTTTCTTCTTCTCTGTATTTTTCCATAGTCGGGAATGATGGGCGTTTTCTTCCCGTCAAATTTTGGCTCCATCATCCATGAGTATGTGGACATATATAATTGGAAGTGGGTCGGCAGAGAAATTTGTGTTTTTGAGCCTCTTTGTAAAAAAGGCGAAAAGTTAAAAAGTGATCCACATCCCCGATCATGCTATAAGGGAGAAATTCAAATATTAAGCCCACATCGAAGGTCAAAGCATGAAGGTAGGCCTGCAGAGCAATTTGTGTTTTTGATCCCACATTGAAAAAAGGTAAAATTATAAAAGTGACCCGCGAATCCTTCGCCAATCGAGTGAAGCCACCTGGGGCTTATATCAAAACGGGTGAGTGGGCAAAAATGTTCCAAAATGCCAAATCTCTATAAAGTCACAAAATGCAAAAGGAATCCTTTGCGCTCGCTCCGAGAAATTTCTACCACATGTACAACTCGATTCAAAGTTTCAAAGGCAAGATGAAGCGATTCAAATTCAAAGTTACAAAACAAGCATAATGGCTACATTATGAAAAGTTTAGCTTTTCCACCATTGGCATTTCTTCGCGAATCAAGAATATGAACGGACGCAAATGATTGAAAAGAAATTGTAAACCATTTCTTGCTAACAAAGAAGCAATTGTAACCATTTTCGGGAGGAGATTTAATGGCTTCTTCACGCCATCAGACAGTGGGTGATTGATCTTGTAAACTCAAGAGTATATTGTGCTTTAAGAGAACAAAGGATATAGCCATTTTCTTCCATTCCCCCTATTTTCTCAATTCCCTCCATTTATCCACTATGTACAACTTATGTTTAAGCTTCAATACATGAAGAAGGAGTTTTTAGCTTTCTTTGATCGAGGGTTTCATGGTACTTTGTGGTCATTAAATTTATTCGGTCTTGTTGCCATTTATAGGGTTGTTTCCTCTAAATTTAGTGCATGTGATGAATTTTCTAACTAGCGTGTGCGCAGGAACCTCCAACATTAGTTCTCCTACCTCTTTTCTCACTCCATTTCCCACCTTCATAAAGCAAATTCCCCCTTGAGATAACTACAAGCATTTTCTGCAGGTTAGTTGAGCACCCATGTTGGATCCCCATTCGAAAGGCCACAACCGAAATCCACATTTTTTCGCGCATGCATATACGACAATGATACCAATTACGTAGAGGGACTTAGAATCTTATAGCATTGGCAATGAATTCACAAAGTTGTTCACCCGATAAATTTCCTCACCAACAAGCCAATTCTGAACGCTTTCATCTAAGTTGAGGCCCTTGATTGTACCATGTGAGCCTCCATTCTCAGAGTTTCCATGTACAAATTAGCTTCTTTAGGTGTGGAACTACCTCCAAAATCTGTATATCCATGCTCTATAATAACTGTATAGTTTGGAAAATGACCAAACTGATTTGAATCTGGCTCACCTGGATATCCATAGTGCTGATTTTCATTGTGAAACCTTTCTAGAGGTGTGTTGAAGTAACCTAGAGATGGATCTGAATAGCACTACACTATTACCTGTAAGTGTGAATTCCAAGATGGAAATGAAGTCATGATTGCACAACTTCATGAATGGTAGGATATGAAAGATGTGGAAAGAAATATGAATGAAGATTGGAGGAAATGGATGGAAAAGGTTTGTAACTTTAGAGATTGGGTTGTTGACTAGATGGAGTCACCAGATGTGCTTTGCATGTGCCTCCAAAGGCTGAATCTCACCAAGAACACATCAACTTGATGAAATGAAGTGGTAAGGTGCTTCAAACTTGTCCCACTGGGCATGCCAAAATTGTTAGTGTAAAATCACAACACCCCGAATGGCTTGGTTTTCTGTGGGACATTCGGTGTGATCTGCATAACATTGGACAATCTCTCAAGCTATGGGAATTGCAAAAATTGATATGGACCTCCAGAGAAAGTTGGTTCTTGTTCCTAAGCTACCTGCCACAATCTACTCTAATGTAGGCAAAACTAATCTATCCTAATCTAACCATTCTAAGGAACCAGAGAGAAAGAGAGAGTGAAAGAGAGCCTACACTAAAGTGGTGATACACCAGAGAAGGAAGGAGGTGAGATACTCTGTTGAGGGAGGATGAAACAAGGGAAAATAGGAGATGAGGGAGGCCAGACATAAGTGATACAAACCTAGATCCTAATTCACCATCAAAACTCCATGAAACATGACATCTTACACCTGCAAACATGAAATACATGCACAAACAATAGATCTAAAAGGGAGAGGCACAAAGAAATAGAAAAACATGAGAAAGGGTTGAAGAACACCACAAAAACATGAGTTTATTGCTCTAGAAGGTGCACAAACCATTACATTTCTACTCAGAGGCACAAATCCACTTGTCAGGCATAGGAGAAGGCTTACAACTCAAATGGAGTTGGGAAACAAATTTGACAAAGTTTCCCCATGCCTAGAATATCTCCCCTTCTCAAATGAGAAGTGTTTACAATATATAGAACGATGAAAACCAGAGAGAAAGAAGGAAAAATGAATCTTGCCTGAAAGCTCAACCACCAACCATCAATGCCCTTATAAATCCACCTACAATCTGTCAATTTTGGTTCCCCATATATGTTTGGCGTGTTGGAGAAGGAAGAATGTCGATCAAATCAAATATGGGTAGTTGAAGCAATCGGATTATACATTAATGGCATGAAAGATGTTTTCCTATTTTTCACCAACCAAATCCTGCTGAAAATAATAATTTATGCTTCCATGGCGTAGAGGAGGTTGATACCTTTCCAATGGTACCAAATTTGTTGATTTTTGAGCACTGGATCGAAAGATATGCTCATTTGAATATTTGAATTGAATTCATACAAAAATTGCAAAAACCAGTTTTGTAAAACGGATCCGCGGGCCCAAAATTCACTTTGGCACCTTTTACGAAAAATGCAAAATTATAAAAAACCCTCCAATGGCCCCGCAGGCCCAAAATTCAGTTTTCCCAAAATTCTTCAGGGCCAAAAATTAAAATTGCACTTTTTGCACAAGAATTGCAAAAGTTCCCCACAGACCCACAAGCCTGCAACTTCACATTTTGCATTTGGCGAACAAACCTCCTCGGGCTTGCGGGCCCGTGCTTGCAAACTGCATAATTTGTAAAAGTTACAACATTTCCAAAGTTTCCCTAACGGCCCGCTTCCCCGCAACTAATAAAGGCTTGACACATGGCTTCTCTGGGCATCGGCGAAGGCATGGCTTACTTTTATAATTTACGCCTTTTCAAAATAGAAGCCAAAAATTTAAATTACCTCTAGCGACCCGCCTTCCTGCTTTGACTTGAAACATGCCCACGTGTCCCTGTACGGGCCTTAGGCATTTTTCTTCATTTTACACAAAGATCCTCCACAGTGCTCGTGGGCTGTAATTGTAAATGTGCCCTTTTGCGAAAAGTTGTAAAAGTTCCAAAATGCCCCACAGGCTACTCGGCCCAAATTTATACTTGGGCAAAATTTCCTCTACGGCCCCGCATATTCACTTAGAAAAATAAATCATCCCTGAGCTTGTGGACCCACATTTGTAAATTAAATTTTTGTAAAAGTGCAGAGTGCCAAGATATTTCCCTGGCCCCGCTGGTCCGTTATCTTCCCCTTTGGCGAAAATTCTTCCCAAGCCCGCCGACCCGCTTTTGGCAAAAAATCCTTCCAAGGCCCGCCGGCCCCTAATTTGCAAAATATGAGGATTTAGAAGGACTTCTTTATATTTCTGGAAAGGGGAAGAAATTTCCTATCCAATGGAAATGCCTATAGGGGATGTTAAGTGCTTAAAATATATGAAAATTCAGATTGAAGCACAAAAGAGAGGGAAAATGGTGTTAGTTGACCAAAAATAAGTGTGAGCTTGTTTTTGTCAACAAGGACCTTACTCAAGGGTTGACTAGACTAAGACATTTTGAAAAGACCATAAATGACTTTAGATAGACTTTAAAGGATTAGGCTAGAGAATACAAATTTCAAGGACACATCATACCATTGACATCTGTCGGCCTTGATTAGGATACATATTGATTTTTCTAGTTTGGCACACAACATATTTCTTGAACATGGACAACTATTACACACTAGATCTCAACCTAGGACTCCTACTTGAAATACAACACTTTGGTGGCAGACATATACATCTTTTCTTGACTCATTTAAAGCCTCAAATCTTGATGACAAATCAGATATGACCTGAATTGGCTTGAATTTGATGGAAGCATTCTTGATAGACCAAATGACACATGTGAAGACTATTTCCATTGTTTAGACAAATACACATGATCTTCAAAGTATTTCACATAAATGGTATATGCTCAAGAAAACTATAAGAAAGTAAGAAACCATACCTTTTACTACTCATTCAATTTGCAACATGAATAGTCTTCCATCAACACCTATTGATGATTTCTTTACCTCATAATCCTATCTTGCTTCTTTCAACTGATACATGCCTTCTAGAAGCCTAGAGAAGGAACACCACCTTGTGAGGTTACCTTAGAACAATATGAAGTCATCAAAAGAATTGATGACTCACTCTCTCCTTCTCTTTCTGTGAAGCCTTGTCTATCTTCTTTGATGTATTGTTAGATGTTCTACCTTCATTTCTTAAGACTTCACTGCTTGTCAAACATGTATGGTGTGTTTCATTTCCTTGTCTTCTCTTGACTATGAGTGAGTGTTCTTCATGACTAGTCCTTGGCTTTCTTTCACTCTTCTTGGCTTGATCATCAACTCTTGATGTCTTGCTTGAGATTGCATCATCTGCCCACACTATTTTCTTATCCTTCTTTGCTTCCTCAACTCTTGGGTTTGCTTCCTTGACCTTGTATATCCATTTAGCTTTCTTATTTTTAGGAGTTGTTTTAACCATGGCTGACTTAGTCTTATTTCTAGGACTGATCTTCATATTAGATGTCTTCTTATCTTTCCCTTGAAGGTATAATACATGTTGTTGTACTTAGATTGCTCATGGTAATAGCATTGCTTTGCAAAATGCCCAAAATTGTGACAAGTATACGAAGAGGTAGTGCCTTAGCAAGAATTTTATAAGAAACATTTAGTAGGGTGATAGGCCGCCAATTTGTTATCTGCTTAGGATCACCAACTTTAGGAATGAATTTCATGTTGCCTTGATTGATGAAACTCCCAAGAGAATTGAATTGGAGAGCTTCATCATTGTAGACACAAAGCAAATCAGATCCAACAAAAGACCAGTTCCTTCATAAAATTCACACGGGAAACCATTGAGTCCTGGAGATTTGTCATCAAATAAGCACAACAAGGCAACATAGAGTTCTTCCAAAGAAAGAGGAACATTGCAATGGTCCCACTCTTTAAGAGAGAGCTTATTCGATACCACATCGATACATTACTCCAAATCAAAAAATCACTCATTAGTAACCTCTTGAGCTTGAAAGACTAGACGATAATGCTCGAAAAAGGAACTTGAAATCTCTAGTAACTCCATGAATTGTTGATGTGAATCATGGATAGTTGTGATCTATTGATGAGCATTCTTCACTTAGAGGGATTTGAAGAAGTATTTTAAGGCTGTCTCCTACCTTAAGTCAATGAAGCCTCGATTAGATCTCGCACACCATGGGTTGAATGAGATTCGATGAGCATGAGCTTGTGTCGGTTTCAACAACCTGTATTTAGAGTGGAATGTCGAAAGGATTAGACTTGAGAAACAATGAGAGCCTTCTCGAATTCTTTGATCGAGTTGAGGCAACACGTTTATGAACTCAAGCCACCTACTTTTGAAATGGTGGAGGAAACGGGTGGTGCATTGAATCGCTACCTCCCACCAAGTGATCCAACTGGAAGAAAATGGAGTAGATGGAATGCTTTCTGTATACGCAGAGGTGCCACTAGAAGACGTTGTCTGGGAAACAACCAACGGTTTCTTTCTTTGTCATTGCCAAAGTTTTCTCAAAGTTCAAACCCCATTAAGTCACACTTAAACAATAATTCTAAGTGAGCCGCCAACATAATCAATACATGTGTGCAGCAACAAGACCCTGGGTGCTCAAGCACCTTGAGACCTCTGCTTATCATCAGCCTTTATATAAAAGGATCCAACAGTGGGTGCTCCTCATAGGATTAGTTACTCGATTCATATTGTTTTAATACCATTATAAGATAACTATAGCAAACATGCAAAAAGGAATATCAAATATCAAATCAAACTTAAACGAGCTTGCCCATATAAAGAGAGGAAGGAAGCATACCGTATTTTAGAGCAAAGTAGCTTTTGATCATCCAACAACTTCTTTGTCCATGAAGGCTTCCTACCAGTCATGACTGCTGCATCTGATTTTCGTTGAGAAATAGTAGCCTCTAAGGAATAGAGTGATGTAAGAGGCAGTCTTTTTACTTCGACATGCGAGTTTTTGACAAAATCAGACGCTGCAGTAAAATAACAGGTCTCCGTGCCTGTGTGACACGTTGTTCCATCAGGCTTCCCGAGGTATATTATCGAATCATGGTCGCAATCCAAAAAAACATCGGACACATTTATAAAGTTAGCAGAAGTCTCTCCTTTAGTCCACAGCGATGACCTGGACCGACTGTAGAATGTGGCTTTACGAGATATCAATGTTTTGGAAATAGCTTCCCTATTTGCAAAACCTTGCATCAGAATAGCTCCTGTATCAATATGTTGAGCGATTGCCACCACCAAGCCTTCTCGTCCCACTTTATAGTCTCTAAGAGACCTTCAACCTGAACTGTGTTTCGAAATGGCGGCGGTCTTCGTTGTCGTTGTGGTTTTCTTCATTAGCTTGAAATGTATGTCCTGATGCAGCAGCCGCATTCACCACTAGCAAGTTGAGTTTGCATTCATTCCCTCTCAAATGGCGGAGGGTTAACCGGTAGGAGATGCTTTTGCAGGAATTTACGTTGCTGTTGAGATTAAAAGTGTACAAATCACGTAGCAGCATGAAGAGATCTCAGCGACGCTGCCGAAAACATGACCGCCATATTCCCTACAATCTGAACGCAAAAATAGAGTCTTTTACAGTGAGTTAAAACTCTCCAAAACTGGGGTTTCCTTCCCCCAAGACGCCGTAGACAAAGGCATGAGGAAGTCAAAGAAAGTAGAGCAGGTCATAAAAAATACAGGTCTGAAGTGGTTGAAAAGTTGCTGGAAGAGACAGGCGGCCAACCGCCCCCACTTGGCATTCAAACCAAAGGAAAGACCAACACGCCTAGACTTTACTAACTCCACCCTCCACGCCAAGAAGGAGATAAAGCATGCTGTGTACATTGTTATCCAAGTCCAATAAATGACCAATATTGGTAGGTGCAAAGCAAAGACGCCACAAGGAGCAAATTTCATGCCAAAATGGGATGTTTGGAACAGCCTATGGGCATCCATCAAAACCATAATGGAGACGGGATTTTCGTCATATGTTGTATTTGCAAGTGTCCTGGCGAACATGCATGTAAATTTTGGAAGTATACACATGACACACAAAAGGACAAGGACGTAACAGCGAAGGTCGATGCCGAACAGGGCATTACAACAACATAGAATTCCAACCACAAAACACACTTACAGTTAGGGCCAACCACAATGAGATATTCTTGAGGGTTATTTATTTTAATAAGACATCTTGCAATTCTTAGCTTATGTTTTCAAGGAGACTCAAGATATGATTCATACAATTCATCTTACCAAGCTAAGTTTATTCCTTTTTCACCGAGTAATTAACTTTAAATCTTCTCTATTTTGACATTTATTTGTTTAATTCAATTATTTAATAAAGGAGGTAATTTAATTCCACAAGGCCATCTATCCTCACTTATGCTTTACTAAAACTCGCTCATAACCTTATTACAATATGGATTCGCTTCAACATACTCAAGAGAAAGATTACAAGCACCTAAAAAAAAGCTCGGTTAGAGGAAGAAGGTCAAGTTGAATTCATCTTTATGACCTCATTAGTTATTAACCCGGTTTTTATTGAAGCTTGAGGATTTATCAAAAATTATTAATTATTTTACTTAGGCTTCACTGGATGATTTTTACAAAAGAAAACAATTTACCTTTCAAATGGTTGAGAGACAGATTGCGTGGTTTCGAAACCGATTCCTCCTACTTATTAAATCTTATTATCTTATATCAACTAACAATTTGTTTCACCTTAGGATCATTCTAAGAATTCACCATAAAAAGGATAATGTTCGCTAGTGTAGCTAGGGATATCAAGTTATAAAATTTTACTTCACAAAGGATGGTTTCATTTTGATCACTCATGGAATTATTTGATTTCAAATAGATCACCTCTACATTTATTTGTTGAATATAAAATTATTATTTTTGTTTAGCTTCTTTAAGGGTTAACCGACCCATTTTACTTTACTTATAATATATTGTCACTCAGTCTTAGAAAGATTTAACTTGACAATTTATTCTCAAGATCAAAGTTTTACAATACTCATATCAATGTAAAGATTGAATACCATTTCTCACAAAGGTAAGTTACCAGTTTACCTACAGAAGGACAAGACAACATCATCACGAAATTTCAGAACAACCCAAGGCAAGAGGTCTTCTAAACTCCTTTGCAAGCACTATTACAAAATTTACCTCACATTGGACATTTTTACAAGGAACTTCATAAATTGACCGATGAAACCTTCACAACTCTTTCCTTTAATCTACTCGCATAATCCATCTCGCACAAATACTAGCTAGAATCGGTTCGTGAGAAATGAGCATGTTAAGGCTACACATCGCAACTTGAGAAGCTAACATTTAACAATATCAAGAAAGGAATGTTCTAATTCAAAAATGGATTAAAACACAACCCACAACTCCAAAATTATTCGCATGAGAAAGAAATCTAAACCATCCAACAAGGAGAAAGTCAAAATACCAGTAAGAACAAAATCACATAAATCAAGGCAAGACCTTATGGGTTAGGAACAAGAAATTCAAGAGTGTTGATATTTCCTTCATGTAATCCTATGGATTACGTGATTGGAATCCAATACTCAATCCATCCATCTAAAGAGGTCCAAGAGAAGACAAAACATACTAATTATGATTGTAGGCGCGAAACAAAACGACATTATCCAAATCTCCCAGGGGGAGGCTTCATAGTAATAAGGGTTCGACACCCTTAAAAGAAAAACAACTATAGTTTCAGTTTTAACCAAGGAGTTTTACCACTACCTTATTATAGGATTTCTTAAACGTAGGACTAGTTAACAAAACAAATCCACTCTTCCAAAAGCGTACAAATGAGACACAAAAAGGGCCATTATTCTACCAACAAACCTTATCCTAATCGTCAACTTCTCTACATAATATAAGGGAAGGCTAAACCCAAAAGTCGTTAATAATTTTTATATATTTCCGACAATGTCAATAAGTATTTTAAAATAAAAATAAAAATTTATTTCCTTAACAAAGCCACAAAATGGGAATTTTAGTAACCAAGTTCGAAGAATAAGATATTCGAGTTCGAAAACAAAGGGATTCGATACATGGTGGGTAATACACCAGGGATGTCCTAGACTCAAAAGGCCTTACCACGAGTGCAAGCACAAAAATAAGAACCAACACACATATCCATCAGGAAGGTTATGCGGTGCGGCAGCAGTGCCTAGAAGTTCTATGAGCTCCTTTCCAATGGTATAGAAGATGGAAATTTTACCCGATCCATGTGGGCTTATCAAGGAAATGTCTAGCAAATAATCAAACAGATGAATATAATAGCCACCTATTATATTATCACTGTAATCAGCTGTCATCTAACAGGAAACGAGTTCACGAGTCCAATACCATGGATTCACCTACAAATTTTGTTTCAGTCCAGCTATTAATAGCTTGCTCGCGACCCTTAATAAAAATTGTAGAGATTTCATTCAATTAAACTTACAATGTTTCCCCCTTACTTTAATCAAACAAGAGTTTGAACCAGGAAGTAGGTATAGTAATTCTCTCAACACGTAGAGGCCAAAATAGATGTCGGGTTATTCATCCTCTAGAACTGGGTACAAAAGTCAACCATGTACAGTTCTAAAGCAAAACCCTAATGCCATTTTCTAATTAAACAAAAAGTAAGGAATGCCCACAGGCTTAAACAAGTTTTAGAACACAATGTCACTATTAATGTACCTTTTAGCAAAACAGGAGAGCCCTAAACAGGAAATACATATTTATTCAACCCAAATAGAGATATGAAGGCTTAACCTTCCATATAGTAAGCCTTCAATTATAAATACCATCACAGAATTCTTTTAAAAGAGAGTCATATAAGCAAATGAAACTCTATAATGTTTCCTTCCCTACGAACTAGACTGCATCACTCAATATTGCAGTAGCCCATTTAGACAAATATGAAATAGAGTAAGCTATAAGAGAGGAAAAGAACATTCCAAGAAAAACCAGCGAAATTGGAACGAGATTTAAAGGAACAACCAACACAATCAGGAAGTGATATAAACAACCACGAAAACATTTTGTCTAGGTGCCATTCAAGAGGAAAGAATATTCATTTCAAGATACTGAAAGAAGGTAGAAAACTATTACAAGGAGTAGATTTAACATGCCTGATTAGAATTCTTCCAATCCAACAAGCACGTCGACTGTGGCTCGGCAACAAAGAACACAACTCCGCGCAACTTCTCTTCCTCGGCCAAGGTCCAAACTCGTTAACGGCCATGCTCTTGACTTCATAAAAACAATTATATAGTCCGAAATGTGCATCTCGCCCATAGTTCGGTCGGTCGCATTGACACCCGATTATCATTCCTCGCCGATCTTGGCGACACCCTATCTCCTCTTCTTCCTAAAGATTGTTGCCATGCATCCCTGGGTTTCTCAGAAGTAGATCCAAAATCCTCCAAACACCGCTCCAAATTAGCCCTAGAACTTTTGTAGGCCCCATTTTTGGCAATTGAACTTGATCCTTCGTCATTCATCCAAACACCTCCACCATCTCCATATGCATCTGATTGTTTCTTATTTGGACCTCCTAACCTTGGTGCTCTCATATTAGGAGCAGCCCTAGTCTGAGACGAAGCAAAAGAAGATGGCTTTATTAACCAAAAAAATCTCTTGGTACAGACTCCATATCCATAAAACAGTCCCTAGACTTAGCATCCTCAATTAAGGCTGACCAGTCACTAGATTGCTTCAATGCAGCTGCTTTGCCCTTAACCCAAAGTGCTCTGCGAGCTCTAGCTAGTGCCACATTCATGCGGCGAATATCAGCTACAAAGCCAACCCCATGATTTGAAGCTCGGACACAAGACATAATGATTACATCACGCTCCTGGCTCTGAAAGGCATCTATCATAATGATATATAAACCTTTTCCTTCATCAGATTTGAGGACAACATCAAAATATTGGTGCAAACATTTCAGCTGTAGCTTGTAAGGTGTGATAATTCCAACAGAAACCTTTATGCCTGCCAACTTAGTGACTCGTTGAAGAAGCTCATATAATTGCAAAGCAAATAGTGCTTCATGAATATTCTGATATGAAACAGATCCACGCCTATGAGATTCTCTTCCATGAGTTACATCGTAAAACAAGTAAGGTCTCAATAGAGAATCTTTGCAATAATTTTCATCAGGTCTCCTGGTAACACTCTCACTGTCACATAGTCGATTTTGATAAAAATATTTTGAAGGAGAGTCCCGAATTTGAGGATGCATTCTATACTGAACAGATAACAACATAGCTGGACATTCTGCTTGTTGGAAGTGCTCAAAAGGCTTCAACCAAACTGTAACCTGTCTGCCGCCTGGCTAATTCCTGCTGCAAGCTGTTGCTGAGGCTCTCCGACCAGAACACACCTCGCAGCACCCAATGAAAGTGGAGGTAACACGCCTTCTTCACTAGCCTGTAGCTTCATCTATAACCGCCATATCGAACCCACGCGACCAGCAGGGAAGGCGCCCAAGGTGGAACCAGGAAGAAAAATGCTGGACAGAACAGGTTTCGATGGGCTCTCTACCCACGCAACCAGGAAAAATGCCTCTCAACCACTCCACACGCAGTCTATCCAAGGAAAATCTCACGCGGTCCGAGAGGATAAGCAGGCAGTCAAACAAGAAACCAAGAAGATTTGCAAATCAGAAATAATAAGTGAAGGAGGAAGTGCGGCCACCAGCAAGAAGGAGTTGAACACGCCAAGAAGGATGGGTTTTTTTTTAATGCAATGGTAGGTGGCTATTAAAGCCACCCACCTCCAGCCAACCAAGGAAACAAAGTCAAAAGACATTAACATTCCAATTTAAATTATGTTTACAGTCGGATCTGTGACCCTTTTAAAAATCTCCTTTTAACATTGAAGTCGTTATTTTCCAAAACATAGTTTCATGTCAAATCTCACAATGATCTTGACTCCATGGGTCTTGATTAATATAATGCCTAGGTTGTGGCTTATGTCAAAGTCAAGGTCTAGGTTATACTGATTAGAAACGTCAAGTCTTACCTTAGGAAAAATTGAAGTCCTTAGATATAGTTAACATGATATCAACAAGATACCACAAGATATGATAGCAAATCATAACTGCAACCACATTATTGAAATCACGAAGACAAAATAAAGACTCAAAACTAAGCCACTATGTCAAAGATCAAAAGAACTCAAGGTAAGATTGTCAAACCAATAAATGTCAACTAAGGTCACAAGGCAATAACGAAATTGAATACGGCAATGGCGATCGATGTGATATCCTTCTTTAGATAGGTTAATGCACAGACATTACAGTTCACACACAAAGGTGTCATTGCGACAAGGACTAGGTACACACCGAATGGGGCATTACATCCTTTCCTATTCCTTGCTCTATTGTTTTTGGCTACGTGTATATTCTAGTAAGGTAATTTTGAGTAGGCCATTTAGTAGACCTTTAATATTTGTGCTTATCCTACATTTTTTTTGCTACCTTGAGACCCCAAAGACTTTGAGTCATTTTGGTCAATTGATGTTGCCTCGTGGATGATTCCACACATTTCATACATGGCTATGGAGGCACCTACTTTTGCATTTGGCAAAAATTTGGTTTTCCATTATGCTTCATTGGATGTCCATACCCTGCTCTAACCATCCCCTTTTGACGCAAGCTAGGAGGATGTTTGCAAGGTTGTGGATTTGGATTTTGCCCCTAGCTATCACGTGTCTCCTGGGACTTTTCGATAAACCCTTTTTGGTGTATATATTGCAGTCATGACAATCCTTGAGCCACAGTTATTTCTTTCTAATGCAAGTCCATGGATCTTAGAGCTCCCTTCCTGTGCCAACGTGGGAGTGAGTGGGGTCTTAGCACCCATCATGTTTGTGGACAGAGATTCAACCTGAAGATTGTTGTTGCTGGTCCATGGGTCCATGCGACTTGTAGAAGCTAGAGAAACAGAGCAAGATAATTCTACCATTGCTACAATTGCTAAAATTTAAAAATATCATGAAATGGAACCTTCCCTTCCCTAAAATTGGCTTGTCTCTGCTACTTTTGATGTGGGTTTGTATGCCTTGCTGGGAACGATCTCCTTTCCTCTTGAAATATTTTCTTGTTTTAACTATACTAGTTATCAGTGTTAAAATGGACAACAAAGATGTATTCCTCTTCTCTGGCTGTTGTGTATTCATGCTTGAATGATCGACCTCCTAACATTATTAACTGCATTTTTGGGTTTAAGTAACAAGTTTTTCATGTTGTTTATTACTAGAGTTTTTAGTTGTGAAAACAAGCCTGTTGTACTTTAAACCCCCTTGCTCTTCATACGAGCTTATTATCTGTAGATTAGTTTTTTTTCTTCCTTCTAGATAATCGAGTTGTCCTGTTTCGGTGACTCTAGATCTAGGTACTCAAGTAGTTACTCTATCAAAGGATGTCTCTTCCGGGTATGTGAGATGTGTTGATCTTTAAGGTTTATACCCCTTTTCCCCCTTCTCTGCTACTCCTTAAATCAATTGGATTAGTGGAACCAAATCCAGTATAGCTTTACCTTCCCGCTTATGGGTATGTTGAGCACAGATTACTTTGGTCATGAAACCTTACTTTAGTAAACAACCACTAGGTTGAACCCAATCCGGGTTGACTATAGTTTTATGGACACTTAGTCATCCTTTCGAGTTATGGCAACAATTTTCGTAATGTTAGTTTTTTTCCTTTGGTGTTACCCAACCACGGTGAGGTGTGGTTGTTGAGGTCTATTGGACCTCCTTGTTCTCCTTTCTTGGGCTAGGTAGGTGGCCCCTTCGTTATCCAATCATTCCCGCAGGTCTACAAAACTTTACGTGTAGTTGACTGATTGTGGTTGCTATTATGTATGAAGGGGGTATCATGGCTAAGGTACCTGATTGCTTAGTCTTTGTGCACCTTGGTTTTCCTTTAGAATTGATTAGAATCCTAGACACTTACCCAACTACTTGATGATCATCGGTGTAGGTCCAGATATTTAAGTTCTTCCTTTAGGGGCACTCGACCATCCCTTATGAAGCTTAAATCGTAACAAAGGTTTTCATCACCGAGATTTGTAGTTTCATGTGTGTGTTATGGATAGTATTCCTTTTGTCAGAACTACCTTGGCATATTTCTACTCGTGATGACTCTTGGGGAATTTTTATAATTTTTCATCTTGTTGATTTTAATTGATGTTTGGATGGCGTATGTGCATTGATATCTTGTTGACTTATGATAGAACGGTTAAGAGCACTAGGGATAGTTGGGGGTATTTATATATAGATGCATTGTTGATTGATAGTTGAAGTTGATGTTAATTTAATGGCTTTTGGTGATACTTAAAAATGTAATTTTACTTTTGAATGGTTTGAATATGTCAACAAGGGGCACTCTAAAAGGACTTGTGATGGAAAGTAGTGATCCACATTGTTTTAAAATGAAACTATAGACTTATAGAGAAGGTTTGGAAATCCCTAGTGTGGCAAAACTTGGTTTGATGTTTAAAATGTTAACTTGTATGTCGGAACTCTCTGTTACTCTCGCTTGTCATTACTAGCCTATAAGGGTAGTGGCCTCTTCTTAAATGATTGTGAAATTCCTTGGAGTCAATGGCCGAAACTAGTATTATCTTCTTCCCCTTGTTAAACAATGTTGAGTGGTGGTCGTGTATTATTTTTCCATCTTATAACTTATATGATTACATGATTAAAATTTTAATACACTCGACCTTTCATGTTAACCTTGAAATTTGTGCTTCCTCCTGGATTTATTATTTTCTTTTTGTCATTTCTAAAAATGAGTATCGCAACTTGTGCTTTTGGTACCTATTTATGAATGTAGATTATTTGGTTTGAATATCATTCTCAATATTTTAACCTAATTGTTTATTCGATGGAAATCTGTTACACTAGACTGTTGTTTCTAACTTATCAGGCCATTGGCCCCTTCTCAAATGATTGGTTAATTTTTGTTGCTTTGAGACAATGTTCATAACTAAAGTATAAGGCTTTCTTCTTAGATTGGCATGGGGGGAAATTTTTAATTATCTTAAGGGGTTGTTAGAATTTAGAGCTTTAAGCCACTTCTTGGAATAGAATATTTTATCCTTTCTTGATTTTGTTAGATATTAGCTTATTGTTGCTTTGTGTAGTCTTATCTTGCTCAGTTCTCGTGAACTGACTCAGGTTAATAATGTGTTGCAGATGGCTTATGCAAGTAGATGAGGGAATGACTTGTAGAATATTGCATCAAACTTGGTTGTGAAGTTATTTTGTACGAATACTTTTATGTTGTAAGATTCTGGTTTGGGTTATGTGGGGAATTTAGAATAAAACTAGTGTCGTAGTATTATGTGTTGTGGATTAATGTTTTTGTGACTATTGAGACCTTGGCTTGTTTTGTTACCTTGGAAAATACAAAGGTTGATTACCGTTTGGTTACGGGTGATTCTAATGTATTATAGAAATTTTAATAATTGTATAGTGTGGCATGACCAATGTTATTCTCTCTTGATCCCTAGTCATGGTTCCATAGAGTTGGTTGTCCCTTTGGGTCGTGCGTCATGTTGGAAAGAATTGATGTATCCTTGTTTAGTTTTCACAAACGAGTAATGGAAAAATTTTCTCTTGAGATAAAATGTTGAGTTGTAAATCTTTCTAAGACATAGTGACAATGTGTTTATAAGCATTATAAAATGGGATGGATAATCCTTATAAAATTTAAACTAAAATTTATATATACGAATAAATTAATGTAGATGTGATCTACTTGATAACATTTGAGCCCTTGAATGATCAAAGAGGAAACTATCTTTTGTAACGAAATATAATTACTTGTTTTTCCCCAAGCTAAACTAATCAACATTATCCTTTTATGGTGAAGTATTAAGTGATCTTATAGTGTAATCATTGACTAGTTTTGGAAGATAATAAGGTTGTATAAGTGGGAGGAAATTTATTAAGAAACCATTCAATCTCTCTCAATCATTTGAAATGTAAAATTGCCTTCCTTTGTCAAACTTAATCAAGCAATGAGACCCTGAAGCTGAATTCTTTTTGACCTGTTACGTTAACCCTTGCCTTGATTTATGGTGATCTTTCTTAAGTAACATCAAATTTTGATCCTTAAACAAGGAAGATTATTGTTCTAAACCCTAAATGGTACTTTCCCTCAATCGGAGCTTGTGCTTATCACCTGTGCAATAGAGGTGTGGAATAAGTGTAATGGCTTGAGTAAGATTAATTAACCTTGTGAGAAATGGAAAATGTTCTTAAATCAAATGAATTAAACAATTTATTGACATATAATTGATGATCCTATTTTAGAAAGCTTGGCCTTAAGCTATTTAGTCAATAGTAGAAAAGAAAGAAGTTCTCCCTTGTGAAAAGAATTGTGCGAATCATTACATGAATTTTTATAAGAACGTAAGTTAAGAATTAAGAGATGTTTTAGTAAACAAGAAACTTTAACAAGACTTTCCTCGTGGGATGCCCCTAAATGTAAGTGTGTTCTATGGTTGGACTGTATGTGATGTTCTATCGAAATGGGAAGTGAACAGTTTCATGTTGACATCGTAGATTTCATTGTACCTGGGTGGTCAATGTTAGGTCAAGCCTATCGTGAGTTGGTGGTAGCCATTGTGATCCCTTTTTGTGTCATGTAAACTCCAAGTAAGTAAAAAAACATTTATCCGAGTTTTTCAGTGTTGTATTTGTGTGTGAAATAGTGGACGTTACATGGACTTCCACTCTTATTTTTAATGGTAGAGAAATGGATAGGTTAAATGCATAGATTGTCAATAAGTTGATTGGAGATAGTAGATCCTGAAAAATGGTCTCCAAGGAAGAAAAAATATGATGGATATAAGTGAACATTGGATGATGCACAAGAGAGAGCATGAAAAATATTTGGTGAAATAGAAAGGCCAAAGAATTCAAGATGTTGCATGGTAAGTATATTATAATTAACTAAATATATGATACCATAACAAAGGTCTTGAAGTATACATGAGAAAGAGATCATGATTGTTTTTAATTACTAGTGACATTTGATGCAAGAGTATCCAATTTTATAATAAATCTAACATCAACCAAATAGAAGTGTAGAAATAAGCATTTTACGATGTTGTGTGAAACTTCTTGTTCATGTAAAGTCTGTAAAGTTTATTTTTATGATTTATTGGACACATAAATATACTTTCATGTAATTTTTTTGTACACAATTGTAAAAATGTAGGAAGATAATCACATAATATTTTGAAATAATATTAATTTTTTTAAAAATCTATTTTGAAGGTCATTATTAAGTTTTTCACTAATTTGGGAAGTTTTATACATTACATATGAGTTAAAATGTTTATATTCTAGAGTTAGTGTTCAAATTACATATAATTTTGTTATTGAAAATAGTGTGGTTGAAAGTCCTTATGCAACCTTGTGCATTGAATCTTTTAATCATACTTTTTCTATGATGTGTGATCTTCATGGATGGTCATAGGTCATAAAGGTTTTGTGAATTGTTCTATTATAAATAGTTTTGCAACATAAGGATTGTAACTAGAAGATGTCAAAATGTTCTAATATTTTGAAATAGTATTCATTTTATCTACAACTATAATTATATTTTCACATTTTCAATGAGTTAGTTAATTCCTCTTCCACAAGTGTTCATGGGACAATGGGAATGTTTCATTTATTTAAGGATTATATTACATCTAATAATCACATGGGTAGGAAGTTAGTTGAGAGAATTGATGCAAGTATGTGAACACGCCTCTTCCTTGAAAATTAAAAAAAGAGCTCAAAAGAATAGAGTAGAAGATTGATAAGATTGAGATAGAGAGATGTTGGAGCAAATATCATTTGGGGCTCACGTAGACTAAATTTTTTTTAATGTCGAAAAAAATAATATAGGGTATGTATTGTTGTAATTTTCTCATCGAATCTAATGAAATAATTTTTATTCCATTCGGTGTTCTTCCACAAAATTAAAATTCAATTTATTGTTTGTGTTGATTTTTTGGGTTATATGGACTAAGAGTGTCCTTCATTGGACTCCTTAATCTTTCTTGCATCATATCTACTCCCCCATTACAATTTTATGTGTATCAAAATCCTTCCAAGAGGGAGTTCTTACAATCCACGAGATTTGGAAAACGATTTAAATTCATCACCCAAATAGTTGAAATTATGTTTTAGTTTGCAAATGGGATCCAAAGGATAATTTCCTAGAAATGTTGTTAAAATACCACTTTACCCAGGGCATAAATATATGCAACCACATGTATATAAATATTGGAAGTTGTGTAACCTTCAAAGAAAATTTGAAATCTCCAATGTACAAAAATGATAGTCTCACTCATGGTGAATTTCCAGTTCCCGTAATTATCAAAACAATATTTTCTTTTTCATTTTTAGGAAAATGAACTCCTTTAGTGCATGAAAGAACATCTCTAGGCATGTCAAATATACGGCGTGAACGGAGAATAAGGGATTAATGGTCGGAGTTAGTGTTCATTCAGATGTAGGAGAAGGATTAGATTGGAAGAACAAAATCTAATTGATCACTTGATAATGGTGTTTTTGTACTTATTGGAGAAGGATTAGAGTTTGGAAGAAAAAAATCTAATTGATCACTTGATAATGGTGTTTTTGTACATTGATTATATTGTGATACAATTTCTTTTTACTAAATCCAAAGAATATTTTGTAATTTTATAATAAAATAAGAAAGTTTGGAAATTTGCACTTCCAATTGGTTTTCCTCCAAATCAGCATTTCGCAAACCAAAATATTGTGTATCTATGTGTTATTCTTTAAATACTTTGTGTCTATGATTGTAAGCTCATTCTAAATATGCATTATTCAAGCATTTAGAGATTCATTCTAGCCTTGATTATTGTATTGTTAAGTTTCCCAAAACAATTTGCACCAATTTTTACCATCACTAGAATCTAACAGTAATATTTTAAGTAATTTTATAAATAGAGTAGAGTGTGTTTCAACATTTGTAGAAAAAAGCTGAATGAAGTTAATATGTCCAACGGAATGCAGAGAACCATTTTAACATTTTATTTGAGATGTCAATTTTATAGATTAGCCTAAAATGGTTATCTAGTTCCTTTGAGCGATATTTTTTGATTAAAGTTTACCTTCATTGGGAATTATCTCAAGATATGCATGAAATTACATATTATTCTATAATATTGACCTTCCTATCATTGACTTTTAGAAGATCATTTTTTACTTTTTATTACTAATCTAGATTTTAGTTCAATACCTTACCATTGGGAATTAATAGGCATGAATATTGACCTTTTCATTGACTTTTAGAAGATCATTTTTACTTTTTAATTGTTTTTTCTCTAATTTTATAACGTGTGTCCCAGTTATTCCATTTGAAAAGTCAGCTCTTTTAAAGTCATATTAATCATACATCTTTGAAATTTTCATGAATGCTTTTATATCTAGTAATAAAAGGACACGTGTTATATATGACCTACAGAAAACTCAGAGGTCACGCCTCATTGGAATTCTCGTGGATGGTTTACTCCAATTAATATGAGCAGAACCTCATTCATCTTCATTCTTTCAACTCTCAACAAAAAATGATTGTCTGACTAAACAGATGAAGATGGATAAACAAGACATCACAAGAGTTTCAGGTTCTGCCATGCTTGCTACCAATAAATGTTCTCATGCAATCTCCAAATCTAGCAGTCGTGAAGGATCAAGCAAATTTTCACAGCAGAAGAACAATATAATCTCTCCATCAGCATCCATTCGTGTGGTGTATGTTTATGAACCAGAGATAATCAAGACAGACCCAGCAAATTTCAGGTCTCTGGTCCAGAAGCTCACAGGGAAATCTTCCATGGAGAATGAAGAGATAAATTCCATTAAAAGCTCATCTCGCACAGAAACCTGTGAAGAAAATTCAGAGAAACCATGCTTTGTTGGTCTCTCTCAAGGATTCAATAACTTGGGCATGCTTTTTCCTGGTCTGATGAATCATGAATCAGTAAATGAAGTCCCTCTGCTGAAGAATAATTCTCCATTCTGCAATATGTGCGATCAAAGTGGTGTTTACAGTTTTGGCTGAAGCTGCGCATTGTTGAGATCATTTTTGGGGGGCTGTATTTTTTCATTCAACATTATCACATGTCTATGATTGTTTTATTTCTCTGTTGGTGCTGCCTGATGAAAGGTTGTTTGGTATACTGGTAGTCTGGTTGATCCTTGTAAATAAATATTTTATTTTTGATCATATATTCCTCTAGGAACTCCGCTGATCATATATTTTTTTTTGATCATATATTCATATATTTTTTATCAAAGTGGTGTTTACAGTTTGGCTTAAGCTGTGCTTTGTTGAGATCATTTTTGACAAAGGGGGGCTGCATTTTTTCATTCAGCATTATCACATGTCTATGATTGTTTTATTTCTTTGTTGGTGCTGCCTGATGAAAGGTTGTTTTGGTATACTGGTTGATCCTTGTAAATAAATATTTTATTTTTGATCATATCCTCTGGGAACTCAATGACAAACTCTTGGTCAACGCTTTGATTAATTAATATTATCAAAAAGGAACTCAATCACTAATTTGTGGTCAACGCTTTGACTAATTGATGTTAAAACATGAGATATTCTATTTAGGCCTGGAATTTCAAATTATCTATGCCTGTCAAAACAAAATTTGTTGACAATATACTTCCTTCACGTGGCTGTAATTTCAAGAAAATTTTATAGATATATGTATAATCTGTTCATATATATAAATAGGTATTATGTTTTTAAATAAGCCCCTTAAAAAAATTGACAATTTTCAAAATTTTCAGCCTGTTATTGTCTACAATTTCTAAATATTTTTACCTTTAAAATACGGTTTGAAATAATTAGATTTATAGTAATATATGCCATGCCAACTGAATTATTGAGAATAGATGGGTACTATCCTATTTCCAAGTGGCAAAGGTTAAAGCAAAAGTATGTTTAGACATTTATGATTCAGACAAGGGTTCATCCGCTTGGTCAAATCAAACAAAATTTTATGATATAAAATTTTATGTTTAAAAATTATAAGTAGCAAAAGTATGTTTAGGTCTTTGTGGGAGACGGATAGATATTATTCTTAAAAATATGTAAAATTTAATAGTAATTTGTAAAAGTTATTTTATATATATATATAATTTATGGATCTTATATTTATCAAAAAATAAATAATAATAATAATAATAATTAGCAATTGCATGTGCATAATGTAATGTGAACACCGAAGGGTATATGTTATTTGATATAGAGGGATAGTAATTATTTTTGTAGTTGATGTTGATAAGTGGTGTGATTGATTTTGTAAGTGTAGGAATATAGATGAAGCATTATATTTAAAGGTTTTATCTCTACATTTCAAATTCATACATATACATTTGCAAATCTTATATCATGAGTGGTAGCATTTTTCGGACTATTTTATTTGAACTAAACATGAATACATGAAGAATTCTATACATTTGTAGATTTTATATCATGAGTGGTAGTCTTTTGTGGCCAATTTTTTTTGCACTAAACATGAATACATTTGATACCACTTTGGATAGTTAATTACTTTTGTAGTTGATGTGGTTTGTAATTATTTAGGGAAATTGTGTTAGTGTTGCAACGTGTTTGAGACGGTGGTTGCATTAGTTGTTTGGTTGGTTTTTTGTTGAAAAATCCTTTTTGTATTGTCGATAACATGTTGATAAGGGGTGTGATTGATAGTGGAAGTGTAGGAATATAGATGAAACATTACATTGAAAGGTTCTATGTGTACATTTCAAATTTGTTACAAATTCATACATATACATTTGCAAATCTTATATCATGAGATCTAAACTAAACATGAATACATGAAGACCTTCGTACATTTGCAGATTTTATATCATGAATGATAGCTTTTTGTGGTCTTTTTTATTTGTGCTAAACATGAATACATTTGATGCCCCTTGAATGGCACTGCCACTTTGGATACAAGAAGTGTTAAGTAGTAGTGGAGGTGCCATGGTTTGTAGTTGTGCTTGAACAAGTCCCAAGTGCCATTGATGTCATGTGGGGTTGAGCCAAATTCGGAGACTATATTTTTGAAAGGCTTGTATAAAAGGAGTTTTGACCAACAGAAAAAGGTCATAGGACGTTGAATCCTGAGTTGGGCCGACCCTGCTTTGTTAGAACATATGGTGCAAGAAACAATTTCACATAGCTGAGATCAGAATGGGATCAAGTGTTTCATGATTTACTATTGTTCCCACTCATAGATGATTGAGAATTCAAACCTTTGTGGATAAGGAATCAACTTAGAAGAAGTTTTATTTTGAAAGGAAGGATCGGTTGCTAAGTGAAGCACCCCAATGGCAGTTCAGTAATTGGATATTACAAATAACTTCTAGCCTTAGGTAAAAGCCTCTTTGGTTTGATATATGTGTTGTGCTTTGCAACTTGTATTAAGAATGATACTATTGGTTCTTTTTATTGTATTCTATCCTAGAAGTCTTAGTATGGAAAGTAATCTTCAAGCCTAATTTGGTTTGTCAGACAGATACTTTTAAATGTCGAAGCACTTGCTAGATTTTCAATTACAAATGACTAGTATTTATATGTATAAGCATGGCTCACATACATTCATATTCGTGTATCTTACCATACAAAATTTGGGGCATATCCATGAAAATTAATAGAGCTACTATTTCCCACCTTATTTGTGACTCTTTTTGAATAATTCAGTTAAGCAAATAGAATGGAAAATAATAAGAACAATATGTACACTTGAAATAACAAAACTATAGGTATCTATATAGAGATACAATGATAAAGAAATTAGAATTGCATAGTTTTTGGTTTACAAAAACTAAACATGTATTTTTAAAAGTTTGATTTGCAGTGTGGAAATCAACACAAACTCGTTCAGGTTCTTGACAACTCTAATAGTTGTCCCAGAGGTGTGTTTAACAATCCAAATGCAATTGCCAACTTCTCACTATGATGGCCGAGGAATAATTCTTTTTCCTCCTTGCCCACATCACTCAGTACATGTTTTGAATCTGGAAAATATCCTACTTGCCTTCATCTCCCAAGACAATTTCTCCAACTTTTCATAGATCTCATGTGTTTGTGGGTGTGATCTGTCTCCTGCACAAAAAATGTGTACCATTTTATGGCCTTCAATCCAACTATAGCAAGTATCTTTTTTATTCCTCTATCTTTCATCAATCTCCTTACCATTTGAACCTCACCCCACCTGCCCACTTCCGCATAGATGTTTTGATGAAGAACATAAGTTACAACATTTTGAGGATCCATCTCAAAAAGAAGAGTTGTTGTAAATAATCCTAACCCTATATTTTTATGTGTTCTACAGCACCGAGAAAACATATCCATACAATGACTTTGGGTTTAATTGTCAATTTGATGATAAAGTTTAGAGTTTCCTCAAGATAGCCTACACGGCCAAGAAGGTCGGTCATGCACACATGATGGTCAATTGTAGGTGTAATGCAATAATAGCTAGTCATGTCACTGAAGTATTTACAACCCTCATCCACTAAACCTGCATGGCTGCATTCGAATAAAACACAGGAGAAGATCACATGGTCAGGTATGTACCAGAGTGCACCATTACTTCAAAGAGTTTGAAAACATCCTTACAAAATCAATTGTGTGCATATCCTGAAATCATGGCATTCCACGAGACCACATTTTTTGGAGGCATTTTATCAAATAGTGCACATGCCTTGCGTATGCTTCCACATTTTGCATACATATCTACTAGGGCATTTGCAACTACAAAATTTAATAAAAATCCACTTTCAATTATTTCGTGATGAATGTTCACACCCTATTTTAAAGCTCCCCTTTTGGCATAGGCTGGGAGGATGTTGGAAAAGGTTGTGAAGTCTAGAGTTACAATTGTCAATTGCATTTGCTTAAAAGCTTCAACAAGCCCATTTTGTACATATCCTGCAATTATCACATTCCATGAGACCGCATCTCTTTGACACATTTTTTCAAACACTTCATGTGCATTGTATATGCTTCCACATTTTGCATACATATCTATCAGGGGATTTGCAACTATAACATTTGACAAAAAACCACTTTTCCTTATGTTTTGATGGATGTCTATAGCTTGTTCTATAGCTCCTATTTTAGCACAGCGGGAAGGATGTTGGCAAAAGATGTCGGGCTTGGCTTGAAACCTACTAATTGCATTCATTTAAATGTTTTCAAATCCTCTTCAACAAACCTATTTTGTGCATATCCTACAATCATTGCAGTCCATGAAATCACATCTCTTTGAGACATTTTGTCAAATAGTTGACGTGCCTTGTTAATACTTTCACAATTTGCATACATATCTACGAGGGTACTTGCAACGTAACATCTGACAAGAAACCCCTTTCAATTATTTTTTTATGGATTTCCATGCCATGTTCTATAGAACCAATTTTGGCACACACTAGGAGGATGCTGGAAAAGGTAGTGGAATTTGGCTTGATACCTACCAATTGCATTTGTTTAAAAGTTTCAAATGCCTTTTCAACAAACCCATTGTGTGCATAACTTGCAAGTCATTGTGGTCCATGTGATTACATTTCTTTCAGAATTTTGTCAAATAGTTCATGTGCCTTGTGTATACTTCCACATTTTGCATACATATCTACAGGGCACTCGCAACTGCAACAACTAACAAAAATCCCTTCTCCACTATGCTTTTGTTGATATCCATACCCTGTTTCAAATCACTTATTTTGGCACTAGGCTATGAGTATGCTAGAAAAGGTGAATTTATCAGGTTCAAACCTTGTTGGTTACATTTGGTGAGGATACAAGTGTCTTGTGTAAGCTGCAATTATGATATTCAATTGTGTTAGACTGAGATTGAGATCCGAAGCGGGTGGCATTGGAAATGTGCATTTTTTTTAGTCTACTTCTACCTCAATGACACTTGTCATCGTCTTCATCCTAAAAATTAGTTTTATTGGTGTTTAGTAATTATTTGTGTGAATTAGAAAGAAAGAAAGAAGTGGATGTTGACAAAGAGATGTAGTGAACAAGCGCTATTGTAGAAAAAAAAAGAGATCTACTCGAGGTGTGACACAATTTGATCAAATAGTAATCGAATCCATTGATAAAGTGAATTTTGAAGGCATTTGGTGTTTGTACTATTTTGTTGGCTTCATACCCTGTTTCAAATCACTTATTTTGGCACAAGCTATGAGTATGCTAGAAAAGGTGAATTTATCAGGTTCAAACCTTGTTGGTTACATTTGGTGAGGATACAAGTGTCTTGTGTAAGCTGCAATTATGATATTCAATTGTGTTAGACTGAGATTGAGATCCGAAGCGGGTGGCATTGGAAATGTGCATTGTTTGTCAGTCTACTTCTACCTCAATGACACTGTCATCGTCTTCATCCTAAAAATTAGTTTTATTGGTGTTTAGTAATTATTTGTGTGAATTAGAAAGAAAGAAAGAAGTGGATGTTGACAAAGAGATGCAGTGAACAAGCGCTATTGTAGAAAAAAGAGATCTACTCGAGGTGTGACACAATTTGATCAAATAGTAAATCAGAATCCAGTTGAAGTGAATTTTGAAGGCATTTGGTGTTTGTACTATTTTGTTGGCTTTTCTTCCCTTCTCGGCAAACAGTTTAGCCAGATGTAACTCTGTTATGTTCTGTTGGTCCCCAGCTATAATTTCAAGTTCAACTATAGGCCTATTTCTGAAGTGTTTCTACAAACACAAGCCATGGTAGTAATCAATCAAATCATCAAAAAGAGGTCCGACTGAGGTCTAAACATTCTGCGAAAATAGGTAGGAAAAGTTAAACCGTCACAATGCCTGTCTTAACCGTCATTTCGACCATCAACATTAATCAAAATCAAAAGATGTCCAAACAACCGTCAAATTTAACATAGTCACAAAATTTCTACAAGGACCTTTCCCATAGAGGGGAACGCCTTCAGCGTAATAATAATAATTACAATTTTGTTATGGATCATTTTTTAATATAACGAATTTATTTTTATGGATTCTACCTACAATTGTTTGTGTAAAGATGAAATTTAAGAAAACTTGTGATAACATCAACAATGATAAACATTGGGATGATTTCATAGTTTTATAATTGTCAATGGTGTCACAATTTTAATATTCATATATATTTACAATTTATAACAAATTTCGCAATTTTAAAAAAATCTTGACTAGACAATTAAAAACTTTGAGAATTAACATAATAATAAAAATGTTAAAGTTCCGCATTTTTATACTTATAAGCATTTTTGTATTTTTAAAATTGTTAAATAAATTAAATATTCAAATATATAAATATCATTACAAATTTAAAATTATTTGTAGTATTTAATTGAAGTCTTTAAGTGCTATATATTGCTTGGGAGGTATGCATGTTTTAGGTGGTTAAGGGATCGAATATGGACATGGATATGAACAAGTCAAGATGCAATTTTTAAATAAATGATTTATATGATATTTGTATTGCCTTTCTATTATTTCATTTTGACATTTTTAAAATGTTTTCAAACATACATAGTAAAGAGTAACCTATGTATCATAGCGGATGGAGCAAAATTCGCAGGGGTTTTTTGTAGGAAAAGGGAATAACACCTGGGTGGCGAAACTGTTTGGAGAGACCAATCGAGATCTCATGAAGCTCTCACCCGAGTGAAAGAATTGAGAGCCAGAGCTAAATGTCCTGAAATTCATCATAGACAGATACAAATAAATATTTTGTTATGCAATAGTGGGCAGGTTTGTTGGGTTACAAGCAAACATTGATACGGTGAGAGAATGGAGTAGGAGAAAATGGTGTTGCAAGGTAGAAGTAAGGGTCATGGTTGGAGAAGGTTTCATTTTCTACTTCCAATCCGAGTTGGAAATGCATAATGTTTTTAATTAAGGACCTTGGTTTTTTCGGAAGTGTTTCCTTCACCCTTCACCAATGGGAGTCTGTTATGCCTCATGACTTTTGCTTCCACTTTCTTTCTATCTAGATTCGGCTCCCAGGCCTTCCAAGTGAATTCTGGGAGCATAAGGTTTTTGGGGTTTTGCTTATTGTTGTAGATCCTACTACCAAAACAAGGTCTAGATTTACTTATGTTAGGCTATTGATCAATATACATGTGGGTTTCAAAGTTCCTAAGAGGATCTTCTTGCATTCCCTTGCTGGAAAATGGGAACAACTAATAAAAGTTGAGAGTTATAAGATTTTATGTAGTAAGTGTAGAATAGTTAGATGTGAGATGAAGGATTGTTGTGGGCCTATGGAACTACCGGTGAAATTTAATTACCACCAAGGGAATGATGAACCAAATGCCTCATCTGGATAGGATGGGTTGGAGGACTCGGCTATGGATGAGCTCAAATCTATGGAGAGTGTAGACGAAACTCCTATAAAACATATGGTGAGGGATTGTTCGTGTCCTGGGAGGACTGTGATGGACGAGGGTGGGCCTGAGGGTGGCATCGTTGTTTTTGGTGAGGCTCTAACCTGTGCATGTTTATTAGGCGTCGTTTTGATTGGGGAGGAGACTTGAACACTAACCGATGGTAAACCTTTGAAAATTGGAAGAGCTGGTGGAAGATATAGGGTGGACTGTCGACATTAAAATTTTCCTCCGTAATTTCTATTTTATTAATGTATGTATTAGGAATAGGATGTTGTTAAGTATAATTAGTAGTGGCATCCAATATAAGATAACGGCTCCATCAGTACAGTGTCGCCAATAAAGTAGAGTACGGTAACAATCAAAGTACAATAGGAATGTTGTGGTAAAAAGTAAATATTTGTCGTAAGTGGTCCGGTAATGTTAAAATTTCAAATTTGGGGTAAGTAGAGAAGTAGGGTCTACATGATTAGGAATTAGAAATATTATATTTGTAATAAGCACAAAGAGTGATATAATAATAAATATTTTGTATATTTTATTTGTGGAAAAGTCTAAAAAGGTGGAACCCATGTGAGATGATAAGGTTTATCTTATCTTAGAAGATAAGCCTACATGTAAAGGCAAGATTTTAGGCATGGAATATGATTGGCCAGAAGAGATTTCCTATCCTGTCTTAGAGATAGGGTGGATAAGCCTAAATTCCTCTAAATAAAGAGGCCACCCCCCTCATTTAGCATAGAAGGAAGTAGTGAGAAATATTGTACGAGTAAGTGTGTAAAGGAAGCCATCATTTTGAAGGTGTGTTAAAGAAGCCATTAAGAGGTGTAATTGTGAAGTTTCTCCCATAGTTATTGTTGGAAGGCAAGTGAATTCAGTAACACTTGAAGTACCTCATGGGTGAGATTGTAACAATTTCATGTTGATATTATAATTTACACTTATATTTCATATTTATCATCATTCCTTCTTATCATAGTCTATGGTATTCTTGTGTTATGTTTGTTGTGTTTCCAGATTCCATCCACCAAACTAAAAGTTGTGCATTAGTAAATAATCATAGCACGAGGAGTTCTCGGTAAAGAATTATCATAGTTCCATATTGGTGATGACATTTTGGTTCCGTTCTTTGGGACCATTCCTCGTTGGTGGATTTTCGGAGAGATATGCCCACTTAGTCATAAATCAATAGGAGGGTAACCTTGTTTTATTGTGCCTAGTAGTTGCTATGGTAATGTCACTTTTACCATGCATAGTATTTACCACAATAACTTTACTTTTTTTACCATGCATAGTATTTACCACAGTAACTTCATTTTTTACCGTGAATAGTGTTTACCATAGTAAATTCAGTTTTTACTGCAATAAGTCAATTTTTACCATATTTTACCGTGGTCATTTCTATTTTCTATTATAGTGATTCCAATTATTTGTGCACATAAGTCTTCTTGTTTGTACTTGTGGGTTGGTATTTCACTGTGGTTACTTTTGAAAATGGGGAAGATTCCTATTTTTTCAACCCAATCTAATGAAGATGCTTCCTCTTTCATTCAAGAGTTTAAACGATCTTGTATTTGTAATGGCCTTATAAGAAGGGAACAATGGACTGAATTTTTTCCTACCTTTTTGGATGGTTTAGCCCTTAGGTGGTTTGAAACACTAGGTGATAATGTGAAAAATTCGTGGGATTTATTAACTGAAATTTTTCTTGAAGAATTTGGTGAACAACAGAAATATGTAGATCTCATGATCGATATCACAAAGCTATCCCAAGGAGAGAAGGAGAAGATAAGGGATTATCATGCTCGTGTTCTAGAGCTAAGGAGGAAGCTCGATGCCCAAATCTGGAAGGAAGGATTAGCGGATGGGTTGATGAATGTCATGGATAATCTCCTCTGTAAGCACTTCATTCTTGGGATGAAGCTAGAGATCAGACAACGAGTGAAGTATGACTACCCAGCTACCATTGAACAAGCAAAGGAGATTGCAAGAAGGTAAGAAGAAAGCATGGAAGAGGAGCCCAAATAAATTGTTGCTAAAGTAGAGCCTACACCAGCACCTTTGGTCCAAAATCCACAACTACTCTCGGTGAGCACAAATATTTCTCCTAGTACATCTACTGAGTATGAAGATCTTCTCAGGAAGATGGGCCAGTTAACTATTAATCTTCTTCAAGGAAAGGAATTTAATTCTCGGGAAGAGATAGAGGTCTAAAAAGAAATATTTCTGAAGTTGTATGTTATGGTTGTTATAAAAAGGGTCATTATAGGTATAATTGTCCAAATAGAGCTTCTACATCTAGTACAAGAGATAATGATAAAGGAAAAGCACCTATGAATTCTTTTGATGTAGTAGATAAGAGCATAAATAATGAAGTAGATGTGTTTGTAACAAAAAGAAAGAAAGAAAAAGATAACCAAGATGGAAATGATCCTAAGAAGATGAAAGGAGAAACTAGTAAGAAACATAGGAGAAGAAAGTTGGGTGTGCAGGATAATCTGATTTCACAGGGACAAGGACCATACTCCATCTTAGAAGATCTATCCAAAAGGCCTACAAATATTACATATGGTCAACTCTTGGCTATGTCTTCTGAGAAGAGGTGGGAGCTGCAAAGTGGACTCAATGCTCGACGAAGGAAGAAGGTTGAGGTCCCTATTTTGGAGGCAGAGGTGGATCCCTACACTCCACAAGCTGAGGTATTATGTAATGGTATTTAAATTCATGATGTCTTAGTTGATGGAGGTGTTGTAGTTAATATAATGACCGAGTCTGTAATGAATATGTTGGGTTTAAAAATTGATCGCCCCTCAACACTTATGTTAAGGTCATTAAATAAGGGAAAAAATAAACTAGAAGGTGTAGTTTCAAATGTGGCAATATCTGTTATGGGTGTTGTATGTGTGGTAGACTTTCGGGTGATGAAAAATGGAACTGTTGTGTACCTAATTTTGTTGTGAAGACCTTAGCTAAGGAGAGTTCATGCAAGAAACTATTGGAATGAAGGATTCATGACACTTGTACATGGTAGAGAGAGGGTGAAGATAAACATGATCCCTCGGCATCATAAGGTAGAACCTGTGGATTCAAGTGATGAAACTGATGATTGGACATCCTCTGATTACTCTAGTACTAATGAAGTGGACACCGAAGATGAAGAAAGTGAGGTTGATGTTTTGGTCATGGATATCCTTCCAGTCACACCGACTCATGACCCCATAAAATTATCTGAAGAAGAAATTTATGATCATCTCCAACAAATAAAGATTGGTGATGCTGTGATGGAGAGTGAGAGGGAATCCTACCTCCAGCTCTTTCGAAGGTACATACACATATTCAATTTTGATTATAAGGAACTCCGTCAAGTAAGTTGGGTAGAACATTATTTTGAGCTGGTAGATGGTGCTAAGCCCATAAAGCAAATGCTATATAGAATGAATCCTAATTTTCCCAAGACTGTAAAAGAAGAAATAGATAAGTTGCTTGATGCAGGATTCGTATTTGATGTGGAGAATTGAATGGGTTTCTCCCATTGTGATCTCAATAAAAATAATGGGAAGATACGTATTTGTGTTGATTATAGGAAGCTCAATAAGGCAAAAAAGAAGGATCATTACCCTCTTCCATTCTCAGATCAGATCTTGGACGAAGTAGCTGGCAAGGAGTGTTATAGTTTTGCTGATGGATATAGTGGATACAACCAAGTTTGTATAATGGAGAAAGATCACCAAGACCACGTTCACCACTCCTTGGGGAATGTTTGATTTTAGAGTTATGCCTTTTGGGTTGTGTAATGCTCAGGAAACATTCCAGCGTTTTATGAATAGGGTGTTTGAAACTTACATTGGGAACTTCATCGAGTATTTCGGATGATTTTTGCATCTATGGGAACAAGATGGACCACCTGCACCAGATGGAGACAGCATTTCATAGGTTAGATGAAGTACAAGCCTCACTAAACCCTACAAAGTGTGTCTTTGGATGTTCTAAAGGTGTTTTGTTAGGCCATGTTGTATCCAGAGATGGTATTGGTACTGATCCTAATAAAGTTTCAAAAATCAAAGAGTTACCATTTCCTATTAATAGAAGTAAGTTGAGATCATTTTTAGGCCATGTGGGTTACTATAGAAGGTTCATCAAGAATTTCTCAAAGATTCCATGACCACTAACCATTCTTGAAGAAGGATGTTACTTATGAACCAGGAAATAAGGCGCATGAAGCTTTTGAACAACTAAAGAAGCTTTGGTGTCTTCTGCTTTTTTAAAGAATCCGATTGGAGCAAGCCATTCATTGTGTATACTGATGCCTCAGATGCAACACTAGGAAGTACTCTGAGCTAAAAAATGAAAATGGGAATGATCATCCAGTTTACTTTGGGAGTAGACAAATGAGTAGTGCTAAGGTAAATTATACTGTAACTGAAAAAGAGGCTCTAGCTATCATTTTTGTTGTAAAGAAGTTTAGAAATTACTTCCTAGGGAAAAAATTTATAGTTGTAACAAATCATCAGACTCTAAAATATATTGTAAATAAGCCTAACCCATTAGGGAGGATAGCAAGATGGATAATTTTGCTACAAGAATTTGAATTTGATATTATAGACAAGCCTGGAAAAAAAATGTCAATACATATGCACTCTCTAGAGCCTATGATGGTTTAGGTTTATCTTGTGATGATGATGATTTCCCAAATGCAACATTTTTATCCTTTGACACAATCCCTAGTGAATACATAGATATTTGGAATTATCTGAATGAACTCAAGTTTCCTAATGGTGCCAATGCAAAGACTAAGAGGAAGATTACTCAAGCCAGTCATCCATATTCTATTTTGCATGGAGTATTATTTTGAATAAGACCTAATGGATAGTACAAGAGAGTAGTTGGACGTGATCAAGGGAAGGAGCTGATAGAAGAATTCCACAATGGTACATGTGGAGGACACTTCTCTGGACAACTTACAGCAAGAAGGATCTTGGATGCAGGTTATCACTAGCCCACTCTTTTTAGAGATTGTTATAATTATTATAAGACATGTGATATTTGTCAAACACATAGTAACCGTAAGACTTCATCAACTCCATTATGCCCTATTCTTCCACTTGGTCCCTTTGAAAAGTGGGGAATAGATATTGTAGGTCCACTTCCAACTACCCATGACAAAATAAGTATATTGTAGTTACTACTGATTATTTAACCAAGTGGGTTGAAGCTAGGCCATTGAAAACAACTTCCATGGATGAAGTGGCAAGGTTCATATATGAACACATTGTCACCAGATTTGGTTGCCCATTAGAAATTGTAATAGATCAAAGAAGCCACTTCATTAATGAGGTAGTAGAAGCCCTAGTCAAAAAAATTTATATTAAGCACAAGAAGGCAACAACATATAAGCCAAGCACAAATGGACAGTGGAACGAATAAATTTTGTGTTGTGTCAAATTCTAGCAAAAGATGCAGCCTTGCAGTGTACATAAGTGGGATAAAAGGATTCACACAAGCATTATGGGCATATAGGGAAACATCAAAGCCAGCAACAGGATACTCCCCATTTCAGTTGGCTTATGGCATTGATCCAATTCTTCCTATTGAGTTTGATATTCCCACTATGAGAGTTATGAAACAGGAAAGGATGGATGAAAGTGATTCAGTAAAAGAAAGGTTGGTGCATCTTCATTTGCTAGAGGAAATGAGGGAAATAGCGAAGGATACAAGCTATAAGAAGAAAATGAAGCAGAAGGAATACTTTGATCAAAAGATCCGTTGGTCTCCATTTCATGTGAATGATTTGGTTCTAGTATATGATTCTAGATATAAAAAAAAGAAGCAGAGAAAATTTCTTCCCAAATGGATGGGGCCCTACAAAATAGCAGTTGTGCATGAAAATGGTACATATCGACTGGAGGAATTGGATGGTACTCCCATTACGAAATGGGTCAACCATGACAAGTTAAAGATTTTCCAGGCACCAGCTTCAGAATGTCCATAAGAGTCTACTCCGAGGACGGAGTAGAAGCTAGGAAGGGGGAAAATGTCGACATTAAAATTTTCCTCCGTAATTTCTATTTTATTAATGTATGTATTAGGAATAGGATGTTGTTAAGTATAATTAGTAGTGGCGTCCAATAGAAGATAACGGCGCCATCAGTACGGTGCTGCCAATAAAGTAGAGTATGGTAACAGTCAAAGTACAATAGGAATGTTGTGGTAAAAAGTAAATATTTGTCGTAAGTGGTCCGGTAATGTTAAAATGTCAAAGTTGGGGTAAGTAGAGAAGTAGGGTCTACATGATTAGGAATTAGAAATATTATATTTGTAATAAGGAAAAAGAGTGATGTCATAAATATTTTGTGTATTTTATTTGTGGAAAATTCTAAAAAGGTGGAACCCATGTGAGATGATAAGGTTTATCTTATCTTAGAAGATAAGCCTACATGTAAAGGCAAGAGTTTAGGCATGGAATATGATTGTCCGGAAGAGATTTCCTATCCTATCTTAGAGATAGGGTGGATAAGCCTGAATTCCTATAAATAAAGAGGCCACCCCCTCATTTAGCATAGAAGGAAATAGTGAGAAATATTGTATGAGTAAGTGTGTAAAGGAAGCCATCATTTTGAAGGTGTGTTAAAGAAGCCATTAAGAGGTGTAATTGTGAAGTTTCTCCCATAGTTATTGTTGGAAGGCAAGTGAAGTCAGTAACACTTGAAGTACCTCATGGGTGAGATTGTAACAATTTCATGTTGATATTATAATTTACACTTATATTTCAGATTTATCATCATTCCTTCTTATCATAGTCTATGGTATTCTTGTGTTATGTTTGTTTTGTTTCCAAATTCCATCCACCAAACTAAAAGTTGTGCATTAGTAAATAATCATAGCACGAGGAGTTCCTGTAAAGAATTATCATAATGCCGGATTGGTGATGACAGGACCAATTAGCTAGGTGAGAGACTCCATTTGAAATTGATCTTGCGTGAGATGTTAATGACCAAAGCTTGGATGTTGGTGCGTTAGACCCACCTTTTCCTAGGGGTAAGTCGGTTCATATCTAGTTAATGGGAGGCTCAAATTTTTCCTCGGGCATGATTTGTAAAAATATTTGATTTCTTCCCCTCCGAAGACTGATGATGTGGTTTGGATGGAGGTCCACCACAAAAACACATTTTTACACGTAGCTGCTCTAGATCCAGTGCTAGTGGTAATTCCTAGTTTGTTTTGAGTTAATTCTTCTTGACTCCTCTCTAGGCTCGGCTCTCAACTAGTGATTGGTGTCTCTGACCACTAGTAGAGGTCATTTTTTTCTCAATTGCGTCTCTCACATTTTTATTTTCTTCTGCAAGGCCCCCGAGAGCCATAATCTCGATTTTTACCCTATCAAATTAAAAAAATTGTGGTGGAAATATATTAATGTTGCATCTGCTACACGTGTTTAACTTTGGTACACATCTTAGTTTACATGAAATATTTCCTCTTCCAAATCCACAAAGCTAAATTACATGATGAAAAAATCTAATTTTTGATACAGAAATTAAATGGGTGCGAGTGGGGGAGGAACTAGATGTAATGGTGTGCTAGTTAAGATTATTTCTGAATATATGCAATTAATTACAAAATATGGTTTAAAAGATGGAATGAGATCCTTGTTGTATACAAAACATGGGTTAAATTTAGTAAACAATCTCCACGCCAAAATTGAAAATGTAACTTCTCTATTTTAAAGACTTTGCATATCCTACACAATAAACAAAATGGTGTTACTCTCAAACCATTAGGATTTTAAATATACACTTTGATGTGTAGAACCTCTCAAAACATTTAAAAAGAATTAAAAAAATTGTAATGAACTTTTTGTGACAGATTAAGCTGAAACAATACAATGTGGAACTAAATAATTGATTAAACAAAAAATAGAAATCACATTATCAGATAGTAGGCCACTTCAATGGGCCAACCACTTTTGAGAAAAAAACAATACAATAATATTCCTTGATACCTTCCTTAGGCCTAAGCACTCCCTAATATACTAGTTCTTTTCTATAAACTACCACCACTCATACATGTGGGATTATACTTAATAGCTCAAGGGAATGGCTTACAAAGTATATGCATATGAAGCATTAATTACAATAATAATGTAAAAGGAAGGGTAGGAAAAGGGGTTCAAACATCCCCTCCCCCTTGAATTTTTTTCCTTAAAGCTGGAAATGTGGGAACTATAGTTGAATCTAGAGAAAAGGCTCCCAAGTTGTATATTTTGGTTTCATGCCATGCTACTGGATTAAGACCTCCGTGATAGAGTAGTTGCAAAGTTGGATGGAATGCCTATCAATAATTTCTAAAATTTCAAGAAGGATAGATCCTTCATTATCAAATAAAAATAGTAGTGTATGTGCTACATTGTGTTATCCAATAATGATCCATAGTGATCTAAGAAAACACCACTTCATCAGAGCAACCATAATCAAAAGGAAAAATAAGCATAAGAAGGAGAAAATTTTCAAGTTACAGAACCACTACTTTCGACATAGCAACGATTGTGTAACTTCCCCGACGGTTGTGTAACTGCCCCTCTGCAAACACCGATGGTTACGTAACCTCCGATTTGTGTATACCAGTAGTCTTGTCACTAAATAAAACAAAAAAATACATCCATGAATAGTCACAGATTTGGAGCATCTAGACTATGTCTCTTCCTTGTATGAGCCTTCCTATTCTCCAGTGCATATGAGGAATGTTAGGAATCAAGCTATAAAAGAAAGAAGAGCATGTGAATTAGGCATCGATTCATGGGAGAAGTGAGTAAGAAGACTTTGGTGCTGGAATTGATTTGTAGAAGCAAGGTGTATGAGCAAAGAAAGCAAGTAGAGAGGGTGGAAGTAACATTGTTTTCTTCCTTTAGCTTCTTGTAATCTGTATTCATTTCAATTGGCCAATATATAACTGGGAAGAAAGAGAAATTTCCCTTCCGACTGGTTTTCCCTCAAATTGGGGGTTTCTAGGATAAAAATATTGTGTTGTGTGTTGAATTATTCATGTTATTTGATGCAAGTAGTTCTAAGCACTAAAATTCATTCACTAGTTTTTAGTAACTTGTTAGTTTTAAGTAAATGGAAGTAGAAATAGTAGTTGTGTGATTGTGTATGTTTCCAAAGTAGAAGTTTATAGATCATTTTGGTATTAGAGCTGATAATAATATCCAAGGGACTATGGTATTTATTCTTGTGTGATTTGTATGACAGTGACAAGGTCTAAATGTGAATAAGTAATACCTTGCGATCCAAAGATATCTATGAAAAGGTGGAAACAAAGGATTAGAGAACAAATGGAAGAAGAGAACTTGGTCCATAGAATTGAGATGTTGGAAAGCACTATGGATAGAGTGTTTCAACACCAAAGGGAACTCTCAAATCAACAAAGGACAACAAAAATTAAGAAATATTCCATAGACCCAGTGGTTCGAGATTTGGCCAAAAAAATTGGCATAGGAAAGATCCATGATGAGGAAGATGTGGAAGAGCGGGAAGAGGAAACTCCAATTGAAAAGGGAAAGGTAAAATCTGATCATGCTCCTTTTAAAGTTGAAACTAAAGTTGAGATTAAAAGGTTTGAAGGAAAATTAGATCAGTAATTACTCGATAAATGGTTAAAGGAATTAGAGGTGTATTGTAGTGTGTATAATATCACTAAGGAAAAAAGGATTATTTTTGCACTTCTCAAGATAGAAAGACAAGCTTTGACTTGGTGGGAAACCCATCTAGCCACTTTTGAAAAGAAGAAGCATCCTATTGTAAGTTCTTGGGAGGGTTTTAAAGCATTGTTAACAAAAAATGTTTATCCTAATTAGCCATAAGATTGACCAAATGTTTAAATGGCAGTATTTTAGACAAAACCAATGATCAAAGTGTACATGATTAAACTATGGAATTTTAGAGGAAAACCATGTTTCTCAATATGGACGTGGAGGATGAGGATATTCTGACCAAGTATTTGGAAGGACTTCACACTCGTCTTCGCAGGAAGGTCATCTCCATGAAGCCCAAGGATCTCAATGTGATTATGTTAAAATGTAATATCCCAGCCTAATCTAATACAAGTTTGCGTTAAATAATGAAGGAAATAACTCAAGAAAACTAAGCAATAAAAATATTAAACCCTAATGCGCAGAGAGGGGGGTAGAGCCATGTTTCAAGTCAGAAGGCGGGTCATCAAAGGAACTTCAGAATTTTAGCTTTTGTTTTGAAAATTGTAAAAGTATAAAAGTAAGTTGCACCTCCGTTGACACCTAGAGAAGCCACAAGGAGGCGGGCCTTAGAAGGATTTTTTTGCCAAAGTGGGTTGGCGGGCCTAGAGAAGACTATGCCAAAGGGGAAGATGACATGGCGGTGGGAGATATTTTGGCATTTTGCACTTTTTAGAAAAGGTAGAAGTTATAATGGAATACGGGAAGGATTTCTTTACTGTCACATAGTAGCTTGAGAAAATGCATATCTGAGTGATTTGGATGGACTGGGATGCTTGGAAAAGGGATTGGGGTGCTTGGGGCATCGTGATCTTTAATCTGCATGCCTTGTTCTATGTGGGAAGTCCGTACGGGCCAATTTCATAGAGTCATCAGATGGTACAAAGCCTTCATTGTTTGTCATGTGTATGTCTCACTTAGATCATTGATGTCACCATAAACCTAAAATAAAGGAATCACTTGCAAAATGCCAAACAAAACATCAAAACCCTAAAAAATGAAATATGCATATGAAGGGTTCGGACTGTCCTCAGCTACCAAATTTATGGACTCGTCACTGAGCATTACACTACATCTCATACCCAATGTAGTTTTGTGTGTGCACATGTGGAATTGTGCCTTAAGTTGCTCTTATGTTAGCTTCACAGTGTGAGTAGTGAACAAATAACTAGATGTAGAATGTAAATAATGTGTGCATGGAAACAATAGACTCCCTCCTATGAATTTATATGTAGATGAACCAAACTTTGTGCCTTGTGATGGAGCTATATGGATGCAAATTTAGCTATAAATTCCTTTGATGGATGCAACCTTAGGTCGAGATAGTAGATGTTTAGTGCTTAGTTGGTTATTATGATCACTTAAATTTATAATTATATGATTCCTTCACTTGAATTTTGTAATAAACCTCAAAAAGGCTGACTAACCAAAAAGATAAGATGCTAAAATAACTAAAAAGGACCCAAAAAGTGATAGTAAAATGTAAGGAGGATAGGGGTGCCCAGAGGGGATGAGGGCTTCTGAGACCAGTGTCTTGGCTAGGCGCTCCAGTCCAGAAAAGGTAAAACTAAAGCATGAAAAGATATTCTAGGCCAATAAAGGTGTAAGACTGAAAGTAGCAATAGAAAGTAATAAAACATGGCCAAAGACATAAGTTGATTAATCAGTATTTTTCTTGCATAGGAACCATATGAATAGTAGTATGCAATCGAGACTAGTAATGACTCAAAGTACATGATTATGTGTCTACATTTTTCCCCACTTTATGTTTGTGAGAAGAATGCTTAGTAACATAAAATAGATAGAGATGTGTACCTGATATCCATGTAGATTGATTTAGAAATCTCGTCGAGGGACTAGACAAAGTGTGGAGTGATAAAAAGATAGATCGTGGAGACTAAATATGCAAAAAGTGTAAAAAGGTGATGAGAGTGAACCTAGGGTGAAAGCGCATGTGTGAATGCCAATGTGTGTGATGTACCTTTTGTTAGTATCGATGTGTGTGTTGTTGTTTTTGTTGATTGTTTTCTTCCCATATGATGGGCCTACAAAAGAAAAGACAAGATGATCAAGTAGATTGAACCTAAATATGTGTATGTGTGTGTGTGTATGTTTATATATATATATATATATATATATATATATATATATATATATATAAGCATGAAATATGTATATGTAAAAGTAAATGCTGAAAAGTGTGAAAAAGGAACATGTGAACCTGATTTGTGATGAGGGAAAGAGGATGTAAAAGGATCTTTTTGATAAAGTGCGAGCTTTTTGGGAAATCTCACGCCATTGGCCAAAGAAGTGTATGGAGGAAAGTCATATTTACCCTCCAAATTGTAACCTCTTCTCGGAATAAAACACCACTACAGATGATGTGTACCAATCTCATGTGCTAAGGACAACCTACCCTGTAAAATCAGTTTTGTAGAGTTATGTAGAATTTGTTAAACCCTATCACTATGTGATATGCCCCCTGATTTTAGGTAATCCAGGTAAGGCTATTGTGTCATGGACCCAAGTTTGATTCTGAGGCTCAAAATATGAAAACTATATTTTACCAGTATTGTGTCGTGTATACTCTGTATGGAGTGATTAGTTCACCCAAATGATGCCCTCCTCTTTGAAGGTGCATACGACATCGCCGTAGGAGGATGCAGCCCAAAAGAGGACCAATTGCTGAAAATGTTCCCTGTAGGGGGGAAGGGATGTGCTTTGTAAAAATATAGGCACATGGAAACAAGTGGTTGGGAGACAAGTGTTAGTACAAGCAAAGACAAACATGCATGTACAACATGAAGTGTAAGCTAGAAAAACAATGTGTAAGCTAAAACATGCAAGAATACAATGTAGACCGTGAAAATTGGGTTGCAAACATGGTACACTACTCACGGTGTCACAAGACAATCAATTCTTACAAAGAAAAAATAATACAAGTGTGCACATAAGGCAAAGGGAAAAGCCCGCAAATAAAGGCATATAATGAAAAGTAAGAACAAACAATGTAATAGACAACCATGGTGGTAAGTAATCATGTAAAACAAATGTTGCACATGAAGCATCGTTAGCTTGTTAGAAATATAAAAATTATGTCAAAGTGTGTATAATTGATAAAGTAGTGTTCTATGAAACAAAATGAAACAATAACACCTATAGTGTATGAAAGTGGATGCCCCCAGGACCCATTGTGGGATTGGTACTAGGTACTGCACCAATCATCCATGTTGCATGTAATGGATATGTAGAGCCTACAATCACAACTAGAAGGAAATTGAATTTGCATGTGTGTATGATAAAGATAATGACATACAAGATATCTATCTAGCATGTGGAATAAAGTAAACATGTAGAAGTAAATGCAAGCAAGAGTAAATGTAACCAAGATATGCAACATATTATGGATGAATGGAATGGAATGCAAAGTGAAATATAGGAGCCACATGCCCCCCGAGTGAATGGACTTATATGCAATGAGGTTCATTTTTTTATGCCCCCTCAATAGTAAAGAATGAACCGTAAATGAGAGTGCATCATTGGGAAATTATCGAGAGATGTGTTGTATGTAGCATGATGTGATGAGTATGTAGTGATGATGTGTGACATAGATATGAAGTGTGATGATGTTTTATGATTTATCCTAAAGTGTATATCACTACAATGATGATTAGGGAAAGTGATGATGTAGTATAAAGCATATATCACTAACCTAGGAATGTTACATGAGAAGAAGGATGAATGGTTGAGTGTGGGAAAGCGATGTGGTCCATTTGTGATGTATACCCTCAACAAGTCCACTATGGATCATGAGACTAGAGTGTGTCATCAGGTAGTGAGAACAACACGTAAATTAGATGTGTAAAATGTGTGATATGTTTAGTAAGTGTAGTGTAATGTGAGATGTATAAGATGCAATACAAGATGCGTAGATGATATAGGTGTAGAATATGTATGACGCATAATAGATGTAGGATGTAAGATTTAAAATGTAGGATGTAAGATTTCATTATGTTAAATGTGTGAATATGTGTGTTGTGTGGTGTCTAATGTGTAGTGTGTGAGGTTCATGGGTATAGGATGCCCTCAACATTCAAGTGTGAACCGAAGCACAAGAGTGTGTCATCGGTAATGTCGATGCTAATATGTGTGTAGTAGAATATGTGTGCTATCAATGGGGGGAAATACGTATAATTCCCCCCAAGTTTCTAATCATGAGAGAACTATCCGATAAAATTAAAGGATGAAGGTCCTTTACTCGATGTTTGTGGTGATGAAAATGTGTGATTATGCTCTACGAGTGGTGGTATATGAGAGAGACATTGCACAGGTGAATGAATTGATATGCATGTGATGAATAATTATATGATGGGTGTGTCAGTACAACAAAATGTGTAGGTGATGGATATATATGTGAATCTGAATGTGGCATTGATGGACACCTACATAGAATAAAACAAGGTGGTGATTTACATCGAGATGCAATAATTGTCATAAGAATGGGCCTATACTGTGTGTTTGACTAACAAAGCGATGAGGATGTGTAAAATGTGTGCAAGTAGGTGAGCTAGGAGTATATTTTGTTTTGAGTGCTTTGGTTCATGGCGTACTAGATGTAATAGGTAATGCATTAGCCAATGCGAGAGGGGGTTGAGACCATGGAGTAGAAGGAGTCACACCATCGATAGAAATCACTTGATTATTATAAATAAACTTTAGAAGCAAATGATTCATGGATATTATATACTTATACATGCAAATCCAATTGATACCTAAGACCATGTCATACCTATCGACTGCTTTCCTCATAAGGAAGAGTACAAGCATAGTGAGAAGACCAACCGTAACATGGAGTTTGAAAATGCCATATCAATTATTCATTGGATATTATATTTGTGATTGTGGATAGCCAATAGTGATGATAAGTGGAATATAACATGCACTGATAGGCCATGACGAATCAACCTTGGTGTTATTGATAGGAATAGATCTAACAGAGACACTGATGTGTAAGTGATTAGCATAAAATGTTGCATGATAATCGTGGTCAGAGAAAGAAATGATCGATGGATAAGTGTTAGTATGCGCAACTAAAAAGTCAAGAGCTCTGGTGAAGGAGGAGACATTATGTGATATACATAATTAGTCAAGGATTCATTGATTTTATGTCATGCTTTGGTAGAGGATTGTTAAAGAGTTTGAGCTTATGATTTTCGTTGACAGGTGCAAAATTGGAGGTTCTGGAATTTCAATTTTACCATTATCTATTAGGTCTTAAATGAGAATGCAGATCTTGAAACAACGATCGATGGAATTCCCTACACACTTATGGTAATTGTAATGAAAATTTTCATTTTAATGATGCCATTTTGGTTGAGATGGATCTAATTCAAGTGGAGGAGGAAGTGAAATGAGGTTACTATAAAAAAATTATGGTAATAGAATATGTGGAAGAACAATGAACTTAGTGAATGTACGCCGAGGTGGTTTTGATGTGAAGCTCTTTGGTATTTAATACCGTGTTAAACGTAATTTTTGTGTCAACTGGTTTATTTGTAGAATATTTGAGTGTCAAATTTCTTTGAAAATGTGTAAAGGATGATGTTTTCTATTGATATTGAAGCTTTCCTATAGATAAGATCTTGGTTTCATGAATTTTAAGGGTATGAAAAAGTTGATCGAATGAAGGTAGGGTCTTAAAGAGAACACTTTCCTAGAGAGGTGGTATTAGACTCTATATGAATAAATCCTGAAGCTTAGAGTACACAAGAACATTTGACATCTTAGCTAAGTTGTTTTTGTCTCACAATAAGTAATCTACTAAGTGTTCATTAGATCCCTGTTTAAGTTGCACGTGTTTAGTGTAAGAGATCTTAGATCCGATGTTGATAGAAAAGTGAGTTAGAAAATCATTGGCTAGATGTGTGAAAGATGTTACCAAGAAAACACGTAGTTCATAGAACCAATGCATCACATAATATTGTAAACTGTGGGGAAAAATCTTATATAGTATGGAATGGTCCTCTGCATAGTTTAGAGGTGCCACATGAAAAGTGCAAAGTTGCTCTTATGGGTCACCATGGCCTTTAAAGATGGGTAGTTTTGGGGATTTTAAGTTAGGTGGAAATGGTAGGTGCAAAAGGAGTATGTAGAAGTGAAGTGGAGTCCAAAGATGGTGATACATGAGAGGTAACAAGTTGGAGTTGGCAAATTTTGTTTTTAGATCCTTATATAAAGAGGTTAAATCAGGATTATTGAAAGAAGATATAGGTGGTGCATTAGGAGTGCTAGGGTGAATGATTGGAGTAGTTATGGTAGGAATGCAAGTTTAAATATAAAGGGGTGGAGTAGAGAGCATAGGAGCCAAAGATTGGTAAACAAGAGGTACCGAAGCATCATGAGTGTTCTTAGCAGCAATCAAATCATGCAAAATATGCAGAAGATGAGTGGGATTACTACACAAATCTTGTCAAAAATTGATGAGCATTTCTAATTGCTCTTGGTCAACATTTGTATCTTCATCACATGATTTTTTACTATCAAAGGCTTCAATTTACCTAAGAGGGACATTGTGAGAGTTATATAAAGGATTGTCATGGCAGGCATGGATGTGGGTATGTCGGCCATTGATTTGTAAATTCTATGGACTGATGAAAGAAGCTCACAATATTGAAAAGACCTCAAAACGAGCACTATGGATGATGGGCATAAGACGGAGAAATCCCAAGAGAGAAAGTGGATTTAAAGATTGGGTTCAATAATATGATTATGCTAAAATGTAATATCCTATCCTAATATAATGCAATTTTGCAGTAAATAATGAATGAATAAATGAAGGAAATAACTCAAGAAAACTAAGAAATAAAAATATGAAACCCTAATGTGTAAAGAGGGTTGGAAGAGCCTTAGTTGATTCGAATATGTAGTAGGACTATGTCGTGGTGAAGACTGGTTGAACATGAATGGGATACCATCACACACAATCCTGATAAAATGCATATCCGAGTGATTTGGCTGGACTAAGGCACCTGGAAAAGGTATTGGGGTGCCTAGGTCACCCTAGTCTACAATATGGGTGCCTTGTTCTATGTGAGAAGTCTGGAAGCCAATTTCATAGAGTCATTAGATGGTGTAAAGCCTTCACTACTTGTCACGTGTATGTTGCACTTAGATTACTGAAGTTGCCATAAACCTGTTATAAAGGAATCACCTATAAAACCCCAAACAAAGTATCAAAACCTAAAAAAGAAAGATGCATATGAAGGGGTCAAATTGTCCTGAGCTACGAAATTGATGTACTTATCATTGAGTGTTGCACTACATCTCATACCCAATATAGTTTTGTGTGTGGTTTTGCAATTGTGCCCTACGTTTCTCTTGTGCAAGTCACACTTTGTGAGTAGCGAGAGAGTGTAAATATTGTGTGCCCGGAAACAATACAATCCCCTCCTATAAAGTGTGATGCGAGATGAACCAGCCTTTGTGCCTTGTGATGGAGCTATATGAATACAAATGTAGCTTGTTATCACCAAATCACAGCACCCCTGGATGCTGATCATATTTCTTGGTTGATCGCTCTAGCATCCAATGTGATTGCACAACATTGAAACCTCTCTAAAAGTGTGGGACTTGTAAAATGAGAGAGGAATCTCCATATTAGAGGCTGGTTCCTCCTCCTAAACTACCTGCCACAAGCTATTCCAGTGCAGGAAAGCTAATCTAATCCTAATCTAACCACCAAGGAGACAGGGAGAGAGAGAGAAGAGAAAAAGAACAAAAAGCCTACACTAAAATGGTGATACACCAGAGAAGGAGAATGTTGAACATCTATCAAAACTGCCATGGAACAAGGAGAGGTGAGCGATGGGAAGGATGGACAGATGCATCACAGGCCCAAGGATAGATTTCACATAGAAAATGTCCCAAAACTCCATGAACACAGCTCCAGACCTGTAATGAACATTAGAACATGCGCAAATACCTGCAATGAAGAGAGGCAAGAAGAGAACAAGCAAAGAACGAGCAAGGATGGACAGATGCATCATGAAACACATTTTTTGTTGCTTCAGAAGTTTGCACAGAACATCATTTCAATAGTAAAAGGCAAAAATTTCATTACAGAGAAGGGGAGGAGGTTCGAACTCCATTTTCAACCCTAGAGAAGAAAAGAAGGGAGGGCAGAGCCGAAAAGATAAACAACCCTTTTGAAAGAAGCCCCTCCTTACAATTTATAGGAAGAATGAGAGAGGGAAGAGAGAGTAAATCCGAATCTACCCCAACCACCTCATTTAATTCATCTTATTATGGTAGTAGGTGAGAGCCCGGAAAAATGGTGGACCTCAGCGTAAACGTCGAGCATGTCATTGCATTAAAGCTGGTTGTTGAAATGTCAGTTCTATCTATTACCACGCGTCAGAGATGCGTTTCTCAATTTTCTCTCTTCAAACTGAACCAAAATGCACAATTGACCGCTTTCCATTGGTATAAAGAACGTGAAAATCTGAGCTCTGGATCGAAAGTTATGGCGATCTAAAGATTTAGGGCAAAAACAGGCCAAAACGGATTTTGAATTTTTTCCCGCGTTCTGCCACTTGGATGACACGTGTCGGGCAATGATTGGATGAGAAATTCTCTCTCCTTCCCTTTCCACGGGTTTTCCTCGAAAATTTTAACTTTTCTTACACTTTGGAAAAAATTTCATTTTCCCCCCGCGCCCCGCCACTTGGGACACGTGGCGTGATCTGGTTGGAGGACAGGGGCGCGGGGTAATCCTTGTCTTTTAATTTTTGGCCCCAAGACTTTTGCAATTTTTCCTAAGTCTTCCCCTGGCTCGAACTCCCCGCCTTAGGACACGTGTCCTGTTCTGATTCGTCCGCGGGCCTCCCGGCTTTTCGCGTCCCTCGCGTCCCTTTGGCCCGGCTGTCCCAAACTGCCTAGGACAAAACTTCCGAACCGCCCGATTCGGGATTCCTTGTTCCTATTTATGGTGAAGACACGTGGCACATTTCCATTCACTCTGGATCTTTGGCTTTCCGCGTCCCACGCGTCCCTTTGTCCCAACTGTCCCCAGATGAAAGTTCCCTGTTTCGGCCGATCCGGGTGGTTCGCGTCCTCCGCGTACTTTTGGCCCAACCGCCCTGGACTATCTGGAACAAAAACTTCCGAACCGCCTGAAATGGACTGACTTTTTCTCGGCCGCTTCACCTTTTCATGTCCTTCGCGTCCTTTGCATACTCACGGCCCAGATGTCCCAGCCTTATTCACAACAATTAGTCAATTTTTTCACCTTCTTCCGGTTCGCCCTTTCGCATCCCACGCGTCCTTACGGCTCGGATGTCCCATTCTTTGTGCAGACCTTTGCCCGGCGGCTTTTCGGCCGATTCGGGCCCCGACGTCCCAACTGTCCCAAGTGTTGCCTTAGCCGATTTTCTCCATTTTTTCGGCCTTAAGCCTGGCTTTTGCAATTTTTCACATTTTTTAGAACCTGTTGGGTTCTCTCCTTGGACAAAAGAGTTAGAAAGAAGCCGAGGGGACCCCAGAAACATGATTTTGGGCCTTGAAACAATCTATTTGGTTGGGACTGAATAATCTGATGCATGTTATCAAAATTACCCTAGGGGTGAATTTTGGATAACAATTTTGGCGACTCAGCGGGGTCATCTACCTGCTAGATGAAGTTACCAGTTGCCTGAAGCATCCATTGGGCATGGAGTCATGAGTTGTAACCTGCAACTAATCTAAACTTTGAAAACCTCCTCTCTGAGCCACTTGGAAACCTACTGAAATGGAGTCGTTCTCACCAAAATGCCACTGAAATGGACTACGCAAGAGCAAAACCAGCACCACAAAAACTATGTACAGAACTGAAAATCATACATGCTCCAAATGGAACATGCAGAGTGTGCACAAGCACTTCTTCTACTGAAAGCAAACCTACCTACTCTATTCTAACTGGAAGCAAAGGCAAGCTAAACAAACCCTGCAACTTGTTGTGCAAAATAGCTTCCTTTTCTCAAAAGTGGCAGCCATGCAATTGATTTGGCATTGAACATGGCTGATTGGATGGATGGAAAATCAACAAGAAGCTGGTCTTCCACCCAAATCATCAAGGTATCAGCTGAAGGAAAATCCAATACCTCTTTTAGTTGCTCTGCATTTGGATTGAAGAGGTATGACAGCTGATCCTTGGTACTTTGTAGCTCACCCTCATGCTCAGAAGCAAGCATGACTGGTTGTGACTTCTCCTTTGGCTCCAATGAAGCCAAATACCTGATTGGGCAAGGTCTGATCCATTTGATATGCCCATAGCTCTGATTTTCAACTCCAAAAATGGAGTCTTCTTGTAGACCTTCTTGAATGGATGGTGTGGAAGCAATGGTAGAACCCTTCTTCCCTTTCTCTTCCTCCAATGAAGAACATGAAAGATTTAAATCTTCCAATCTTAATTCCAAAGAGCTGCTATAGGATGCAGTGCTGCAAATGAATGTTCTCCTTTATGACACAAGCGGACTCAAATGTTTGGAATGTGGATGATGAAAGAGAGAATGGTGGAAACTCAACTAGCTCTTCTCCATCAAAATAGTCCTCCAAATCTGACAGATAAACTACCTCATTGTTGTCTTGCTGCAAATGTTCAACCTCTCCCATGGCGTTCTCTTGATCTATAACTTGACCACCATGGTTTCTTTCACCCTCCAACATTGAGTTTGAGAGATCAAACTCCTCTTCAGTACTAGAACTTGAGAGAGGTGAAGTAGAAAGAAGAACTGAAGGTTCTTCTGTAGCCTACTTTGTGCTCAAAGCCTTTGGATCTGCACTTTTCTCCTCCATGACTAGGATGTGCTCCTCTTCTTTTGGATTTGGAGCAGCTTCTCCTTCATCCAATGTTTGAAGACAATCTTGCTCTTTATAGAAATCATCTTCTAGCATGAAGTTTGTCAAGTCAAACTCTTCAATCTGTTGCTCTAGAGGACAAGTTGGGACTACAAGATCTTCTTCTGAGCTTTCTTCCTTTATGGCTGATTGTGCAACTTGAATTGAATCAGCATTCCCTTCAAATAGAGTGCCAACATGGACACTACTTTCTTTCGAGCAAATTGATTGTTGATCTCGCTTCTTTTTTTTTCTCTTCTCTTGCTGCAACAAAAGTTCTAACCACCACTTGTCCTACCTTAGCCTCTTCGTAGGTTTAACCATCAAGGGATCTTTGTCATCCCAAATTTGGCAGCCCAAACCCTCAAGTTGTCTGTCATTTCTTTTCTCGTTGGGCTCCTCTTCTTTCTTTCCTTCATGGCTGATCTTTGCAATTTCTTCTTCCCGACATGGAATTGGGAATGCAAGAGGCGGGATGGGTTGAAACTTGATTGATTTGGCAATTTTTTTGTGGTGGTAGAGGAGGTGAAACCTCTTGTTTCTTTGGAGGAGGGGTATTTTGTTAGCTATTGTGGAGGGGATGACTGTCTGGAAGGAAAAAGGAAAGAAGAATTGAGATGAGGTGGAAGACAGAGAGGTGGAGACATGGATTCAACATTTGGGACAGCAGATGGGGAGTTTAAAACTTGACACTGCTGAGATAAAACAGATTGGGAAAGAGGAAAAAGAAAGGCATGAGATGGCGTGCTTACCCGTTGACAAGGTTGCTGAATACTCCTCTCATACACCTCTATTTCTTCAATCCACTTTGCAAGCAATGGCAGCATCTTCATCATGAAGTCCAGCTTCTCCTGAGGGCTGAAGTGTCTTGGAAAAGGGCCTCCCCATGGACAAGGAGTCCTGCAACCAATTCTGAAAGCTCTCATTTGAGCTGTTGCTCTTGGACTGCACCATCTTTACCTCCATCTTTTGGATTTTCTCCAATGACCAGCATCTTGCATCGATGGTCTTCATTATATGTATACTCTTGCTCTTGGAAAGATCCATAGCCAAACTGATTTTGGCATTGCTGCTCATATGGGTATGCATGTTGATTTTGAATCATTCAAAATGCTGATTTGGAGGATTTAAAAAACATGTTGGAGGTGGGAAACGTTTTTACGCATTGTTGTAAATGTGAGTTCCATGATGGAAATGAAGTCATGATTGCACAACTTCATGGAATGGAAAAGAATGAAAGGGATGGAAAGAAGGATGGATGGGAATGGATGAAAAATAGGTCTGCAACTTCATAAATGGGTTGCTGATCAGATGGAGTCGCCAGATGTGTTTGCAAGTGCCTCCAAAGGCTGAAATCTTCACAGGAACACACCAACCTGTAAAAGATGAAGTGGAAGACCTCTAAGGTCCCACCGGGCGTGCCAAAACTATTATCACCGAATCACAAAGCACCCCGGATGCTGATCAAATTTCTAGGTTGATCGCTCTAGCATCTAGTGTGATTGACAACATTGAAACCTCTCTACAAGTGTGGGACTTGTAAGGTGAGAGAGGAATATCCATATTAGAGGCTGGTTCCTCCTCCTAAACTACTCCGCCACAAGCTATTCCAATGTAGGAAAGCTAATCTAATCCTAATCTAACCACCAAGGGGACAGGAGAGAGAGAGAAGAGAAAAAGAACAAAAATCCTACACTAAAACGGTGATACACCAGAGAAGGAGAATGTTGAACATCTATCAAAACTGCCATGGAATAAGGAGAGGTGAGCGATGGGAAGGATGGACAGATGCATAACGAGCCCAAGGATAGATTTCACATAGAAAATGTCCCAAAACTCCATGAACATGGCTCCAGTCTTGTAATGAACATTAGAACATGCGCAAATACCTGCAATGAAGAGAGGCAAGAAGAGAACAAGCAAAGAACGAGCAAGGATGGAAAGATGCATCACGAAACACATTTTTGTTGCTTCAGAAGTTTTCACAGAACATCATTTCAATAGTAAAAGGCAAAAACACCATTTCAGAGAAGGGGAGGAGGTTCGAACTCCATTTTCAACCCTAGAGAAGAAAAGAAGGGAGGGCAGAGCTGAAAAGATGAACAACCCTTTAGAAAGAAGCCCCTCCTTACAATTTATAGGAAGAATGAGAGAGGGAAGAGAGAGGAAATCTGAATCTACCCCAACCACCTCATTTAATTCATCTTATTATGGCGGTAGGTGAGAGCCCCGAAAAATGGCGGGATGTCTAATGTAAAGGGCAAGCCGAGCTCGTCATTGCATTAAAGCCGTTGTTGAAACGCCGCCGTCTATCTATGCCACGCGTCGAGACCTTTCTCAATTTTCTCTCTCCAAAATGAACCAAAATGCACGATTGACCCCGGAATCATGTAGATAATTTCTCCAGCTTTCCATTGGTATAAAGAACATGAAAATCCGAGCTCTGGATCGAAAGTTATGGTGATATGAAGATTTAGGGCAAAAACCGGGCCAAAACGGATTTTGAATTTTTTCCCACGCTCTGCCACTTGGATGACACGTGTCGGGCACTGATTGGATGAGAAATTCTCTCTCCTTCCCTTTCCATGAGTTTTCCTTGAAAATTTTTACTTTTCTTACACTTTGGAAAAAAATTCATTTTCCCCCCGCACCCCCGCCACTTGGGACACGTGGCGTGATCTGGTTGGAGGACAGGGGCGCGGGGTAATCCTTGTCTTTTAATTTTTTGGCCCCAAGACTTTTGCAAATTTTCCTAAGTCTTCCCCTGGCTCTGAAATCCCCCGCCTTAGGACACATGTCCTGTTTTGATTCGTCCGCGGGCCTCCCGGATTTTCACGTCCTTCGCATCCCTTTCGCCTCGGCCTACTGTCCCAAACCGCCTCGGGACAAAACTTCGAACCACCCGATTCGGGCTTCCTTGTTCCTATTTATGGTGAAGACACGTGGCACATTTCCATTCGCTCTCGGCTCTTTCAGATTTCCGTGTCCCACGTGTCCCGTTGTCCCAATTTGTCCCCGGATGAAAGTTCCCTGTTTGGCCGATCCGGCGGTTCACGTCCTCCGCGTACTTTGGCCCAACTGTCTGGATATCGGAACAAAACTTTCGAACCACCCAAAATGGATCGACTTGTTCTCGGCCGCTTCACCTTTTCGCGTCTTTCGCGTCTTTCACGTACTACTCACGGCCCCGATGTCCCACCTTATTCACAATAGTTAGTCAATTTTTCACCTTGGCTAGGTTCACCCCCTTTTCGCCCCGCGTCCTTACGCCCGAATGTCCCTTTGCTGCGTAGACCACCTGGCAGCTTTTCGGCCAATTCAGGCCCCGACGTCCCAACTGTCCCAAGTGTTGCCTTAGCCGATTTTCTTAATTTTTTCAGCCTGAAGCCTGGTTTTTGCAATTTTTCACATTTTTTAGAACTTGTTGGGTTCTCTCCTTGGACAAAAGAGTTAGAAAGAAGCTGAGGGGACCCCAGAAACATGATTTTTGGCCTTGAAACAATCTATTTTCTCGGGACTGAATAATTTGATGCATGTTATCAAAATTACACTGGGGGTGAATTTTGGATAACAATTTTGGCGACTCAATGGGTCATCTCACTTAGATGAAGTTACCAATACCTCACAGAAGCATCCATTGGGCATGGAGTCATGAGTTGTAACCCTGCAATCGATCCGAACTTTGAAAACCTCCTCTCCGAGCCACTTGGAAACCCTCGAAATGGACTCGTTCTCACCAAAATGCCATCGAAATGGATCAGGCAAGAGCAAAACCAGCACCACAAAGACTATGTAGGTAATCGAAAATCATACATGCTCTAAATGGCACATGTAGAGTGTGCACAAGCACTTCTTCTCCGAAAGCAAACCTACCTACTCTATTCTAATGAAGCAAAGGCAAGCTAAACAAACCCCGAATGGTTGTGCAAAATAGCTTCTTTTCTCAAAAGTGGCAGCCATGCAATTGATTTGGCATTGAACATGGCTGATTGGATGGATGGAAAATCAACAAGAAGTGGTCTTCCACCCAAATCATCAAGGTATCACCGAAGGCAAATCCAATACCTCTTTTAGTTGCTCTGCATTTGGATTGAAGAGGTATGACAGCTGATCCTTGGTACTTCAGTAGCTCACCCTCATGCTCGAAGCAAGCATGATCTGGTTGTGACTTCTCCTTTGGCTCCAATGAAGCCAAATACCGATTGGGCAAGGTCCGATCCGTTTGATATGCCCATAGCTCGATTTTCAACTCCAAAAATAGAGTCTTCTTGTAGACCTTCTTGAATGGATGGTGTGGAAGCAATGGTAGAACCCTTCTTCCCTTTCTCTTCCTCCAATCAAGAACATGAAAGATTTAAATCTTCCAATCTTAATTCCAAAGAGCTACTATAGGATGCAGGCTGCTGCAAATGAATGTTCTCCTTCATGACAGCGGACTCAAATGTTTGGAATGTGGATGATGAAAGAGAGAATGGTGGAAACTCAACCGGCTCTTCTCCATCAAAACATTCCTCCAAATCTGATAGATAAACTGCCTCATTGCTGTCCCCGCCGCAAATGTTCAACCTCTCCCATGGCGTTCTCTTGATCTCAGAATTTGACCACCATGGTTTCTTTCACCCTCCAACATTGAGTTTGAGAGATCAAACTCCTCTTCAGTACTAGAACTTGAGAGAGGTGAAGTAGAAAGAAGAACTGAAGGTTCTTATGTAGCCTGCTTTGTGCTCAAAGCCTTTGGATCTGCACTTTTCTCCTCCACGACTAGGATGTGCTCCTCTTCTTTTGGATTTGGAGCAGCTTCTCCTTCCTCCAATGTTTGAAGACAATCTTGCTCTTGATAGAACTCATCTTCTAGCATGAAGTTTGTCAAGTCAAACTCTTCAATATGCTGCTCTAGAGGACAAGTTGGGACTGCAAGATCTTCTTCTGAGCTTTCTTCCTATATGTCTAATTGTGCAACTTGAATTGAATCAGCATTCCCTTCAAATAGAGTGCCAACATGGACACTACTTTCTGAGCAAATTGACTATTGATCTGCTTCTTTTTTTTGCTCTTCTCTTGCTGCAACAAAAGTGCTAACCACCACTTGTCCTACCTTAGCCTCTTCTCGTAGGTTTAACCATCAAGGGATCTTTGTCATCCCAAATTTGGCAGCCCAAACCCTCAAGTTGTCTCTGTCATTTCTTTTCTATTGGGCTCCTCTTCTTGCTTATCCTTCATGGTTGATCTTTGCAATTTCTTCTTCCCGACATGGAATTGGGAATGCAAGAGGAGGGATGGGTTGAAACTTGATTGATTTGGCAATTTTTGTGGTGGTAGAGGAGGTGAAACCTCTTGTTTCTTTGGAGGAGGGGGTATTTCTGTTAGCTTTTGTGGAGGGGATGACTGTCTGGAAGGAAAAAGGAAAGAAGAATTGAGATGAGGTGGAAGACTAAGAGGTGGAGACATGGATTCAACATTTGGGACAGCAGATGGGGAGTTTAAAACTTGACACTGCTGAGATAAAACAGATTGGGAAAGAGGAAAAAGAAATGCATGAGATGGCGTGCTTACCCGTTGACAAGGTTGTTGAATATTCCTCTCATACACCTCTATTTCTTCAGTCCACTTTGTAAGCAATGGCAGCGTCTTCATCATGAAGTCCAGCTTCTCCCGAGGGCTGAAGTTTCTTGAAAAGGGCCTCCCATGGACAATGAGTCCTGGAACCATTCGAAAGCTCTCATTTGAGTGTTGCCTGGATCGCACCATCTTTACCTCCATCTTTTGGATTTTCTCCAACAGACCAGCATCTTGCATCTGATGGTCTTCATTATATGTATACTCTTGCTCTTGGAAAGCTCCATAGCCAAACTGATTTTGGCATTGCTGCTCATATGGGTATGCATGCTGATTTTGAATCTGTTCAAAATGCTGATTTAGAGGATTTAAAAACATGTTGGAGGTGGGAAACGTTTCTACTATTGTAAATGTGAGTTCCATGATGGAAATGAAGTCATGATTACACAACTTCATGGAATGGAAAAGAATGAAAGGGATGGAAAGAAGGATGGATGGGAATGGATGAAAAATAGGTCTGCAACTTCATAAATGGGTTATTGATCAGATGGAGTCACCAGATGTGTTTGCAAGTGCCTCCAAAGGCTGAAATCTTCACAGGAACACACCAACCTACAAAAGATGAAGTGGAAGACCTCTAAGGTCCCACCGGGCATGCCAAAACTATTATCACCAAATCACAAGACCCCCGGATGCTGATTAGATTTCTAGGTTGATCGCTCTAGCATCTAGTGTGATTGTACAACATTGAAACCTCTCTACAAGTGTGGGACTTGTAAGGTGAGAGAGGAATCTCCAGATTAGAGGCTGGTTCCTCCTCCTAAACTACTCCGCCACAAGCTATTCCAATGTAGGAAAGCTAATCTAATCCTAATCTAACCACCAAGGGGACAGGAGAGAGAGAGAAGAGAAAAAGAACAAAAATCCTACACTAAAACGGTGATACACCTGAGACGGAGAATGTTGAACATCTATAAAACTGCCATGGAATAAGGAGAGGTGAGCGATGTCCCTTTCTTTGTGTAGACCACTGGCGGCTTTTCGCCGATTCGGCCCCGACGTCCCCAATCTGTCCCAAGTCTTTGCCTTAGCTGATTTTCTCCATTTTTTCAGCCTTAAACCTGGCATTTGCAATTTTTCACATTTTAGAACCTGCTGGGTTCTCTCCTTGGACAGAAGAGTTAGAAAGAAGCCGAGGGGACCCCAGAAACATGATTTTGGGCCTTAAAACAATCTATTTGCTCGGGACTGAATAATCTGGTGCATGTTATCAAAATTACCCAGGGGGTGAATTTTGGATAACATAGCTATAGATTCCTTTGATGGATGCAACCTTAGGTAGAGACAATAGATTCTTAGTGTGTGATCCCTTATTATGATCACATAACTATACATTTATGTGATTCCTTCACTTGAATTTTGTAATTATCCTCGAAAATGCCAACTACCCAAAAAGATAAGATGCTCAAATGGATAGAAAGGACCCAAAAAGTGAGAGTAAAGTGTAAAGAGGACAAGTGGCGCACAGAGGGGACAATGGAACCTAGTGCTAGCATCCTAGATGGGCACTCCAGTCTAGAAAAGGTAAAACTAAAGTATGAAATGATAGAATGTGCCTAAGAAGGAGCAAGACCAAAAGTAGTAATAGATTGCAATGAAAGATGGCCAAAGACATGGGTTAATCAGTACTTTTCTTTCCTATGATCCATATGCGTAGTAGTATGCAATCAAGACTAGATAATGACTCAAAGTGCATTATTTTATGTCTACACAATGAAGCATGTGTGCAGCATATTGCATAGATAATGAGAAAAGTAAGGAGAAGCGGAGTCAAGGACAAAAAGTCAACAAATCAAGAAAAAAAAAAGCAGAGACAAATAAGACACAATAGTAAATGGAAAGGTAAAAAAACAGCTACCACCTTGAATACTTGTAAAGATCCTAAGAATTTTTACAATAATTGTGATATCAATGGTCATACTAATGCTACATGTTGGAAGTTACATCTTGAATTGCATTCAAATAATCGAACCAAGGAATCCAAGAAGTATGTGAAATATGTAAAGATAGATGGGGAGGTGGAAATAGATAAAGATTATGATGTAGAAGAGAGGTGGGATGCATGGACATCAATATGGATAGCCAAAACAAGAAGAAGAAATGAGTAATCTATTTTAAATACAAATCAAAATCAAGAGAACTAAGGAAAATGCTTTATTTGATAGTGGTTCTCAATCTAATTAGATTTCTAATGCGTTTGTAAAGAAGCTTAGTCTTGAAATTTTTGATCATCCACATCCTTATCCTTTTGGATGTGTGAAGAAGGGTATAGAAATTTAGGCAACATGAAGATGTAAGTTCAAGTTTGGGATTAATTCTCAATATATTGATGTATTAGAAGTTGATGTAATTCCACTTGATGCATTCGATATTGTTTTCGGGAGTCCTTACTTGTATATCAGGGATAATATATTCATAAGAAGGGATAACCGATACAAATGGGTCAAGGATGGAGTTAGTTACAACATTCGGGCACACCAAGTGGAAGCCAAAACTTGTTATGGTAAGTGCTAACTAAGAAAAGATACTAATTAAGGAAAATCATAATCATTTTTGTTTACTTTTATTGAAATATAAGAAATATGGGGTAGAAATTTCATATGTTTCTAACAAAGGGATGAAGGATTTGGATAGCATAATTCAGTTTTTTCATGTAAGTATTCTAAACTCCTAGCAATTTACCACCAGAATGAGAGATAGAATATGAGATTCAGCTGTTGCCAGAATCCCCTCTACCAAATATCGAGCTATATAGGTAATCCTTATTAGAGAGTACAGAGGTAAAGAAATAACTCCATAATATATTAGACCAAAAGATGATACACCAAATCACCTTGTCATGTGTTTCACCTATTGTGATGGTGCAAAAGATGGATAGTTCTTGGATAATGTGCATCCACTACCGTGTTTTGAATAATATTACCATAAAGAACAAATATCTACTCCCATGCATAGATGATCTCTTGGACAACCTTCGGCGTGGAAATTTCTTTACAAATTGGATCTCAAGTTTGGTTATCACCAAGTTAGGATGAAGGAGGAGGATATATGGAATATTGCCTTCTAAAAAATAGGTTTTGTATGAGTGGTTATTACTTCCATTTGGTTTATGTAATGCACTCGATACATTTATGAGATTAATGAATGATGTATTGTGGGATTTCATATATACATGTGTCATTGTTTATTTGGATGATGTTCTAATTTTAGTGCCATATGAGAGGAACATCTAACACATTTGCAGAAATTCTTGTTAGTCGTCAAGGAGAAAAAGATGTTGTGCAAGCATGAAGAAGGGTTAATTTTCTAGACATTCACTTGTCTATCTTGGGCATGTGGTTGGAGGAGGAGAGATACGAGTGGATCCAAAGAAGGTGGAAGCCATCACCAATTGGCCAACACCAATGGGAGCCATAGAGACTAGGATTTTTGTGGGAGCAATATAATACATGAGGAAGTTCATTATGTTATTCTTCATTATTGCAGCACCTCTACACATAGTGGCTGCAAAGAGTAAGGGTTTTGACTGGGGTAAGGAACAAGATCAAGATTTTGAGTTATTAAAATACAAAATTAGTCATGCTCCAATACTTTCTCTTCCTAATTTTTAGCATCCCTTTGAATTAGAGACAGATGTCAGTGATTACGCTATGGGAGAAGTGTTGCTGCAAGGAGGTAAGCCAGTACGTTATCATTATGAAACATTCACTTCAATAGTAAAGGGATATTTAGTATATGGTAAAAAATGTATGCACTAGTTTAGGCAATAAAAAATGGAAACACTATTTTTTGGGTAAAGAAACTATTGTGCACACTAACCACAAACATCTCCAATATTTGCAACCAAAATATAAATTATAGCAGGCAATGAAGTATAAGTGGATGGGGTTCCTTCAGTAGTTCCATTTGGTGATCACATATAAGAAAGGTAGCACAAATTTGGTGGTAAACATGTTTTCTAGGACGCTGACACATGAGAAGATATCTAGTTTGGTCATTACCTCTCATTTTGAGCCCTTCACAAAGGAATGTTATGGAGAAGCGTATGATAAATAAAAATATTTTGGGGTGACATATCAGAAGTTACAGGACAAGGGGGCTGAAATGACCGATATTGTTGATTCTTATCTCAAGGATGGGTTGCTCTATCGATGGGGGAAGCTTTGTGTTACGAAAGAAGAAAGGATTTTATTGATGAGGGAAGCACCTACCTTGAAAGTTTCAGGACATTTTGGTGTTAGAAAGACCATGGCTCACTTGCAAAGGTATGTATATTGGCCCAAGTATGTAAGATGAAGTATCTAAATTCATAAGTGGGTGTAAAATTTGTTACACAAGCAAGCCTAAAATCAGGAAGGGAGGTTTGTATATGCCTTTACTAGTCCCTACTCAACCATGGGAGAATATCTCTATGGATAGTATAGGATGACTACCTATGTCCATACATGGCCATGATTATCTATATGTTGTTGTAGATATATTTATAAAAATGTGTTCTTATGGCATGTAAAAAGACAGTAAAATGATATGAGGCAGCTAAACTTTTCTTTGCTAATGTACGGGTGCATTTGGGTTTGCCAAATTCTATTTTTTATGACAGAGATTCTAAATTCTTGGGGAAGTTTTGGACTAATTTTTGGGACAATATGGACACCGTGATAAAAATAAGCATGACCTTCCATCCCCAAACGGATGAGCAAACAGAGGTGGTGAACAAGACTTTGGTACAATTGATTAGAGGGTATTAAAGAAAATATCCACATACTTAGGATGAGTCCTTAGCCTACATTTAGCTTTCCTACAACATGGTAGTACATACATCCACTATGTAATCACCTTTTGGAATGATTAGGTTATATACCTACCAATCCACCAAAAATTGCAATTAGATAGTATGAAGAAGGGGAGATACATGATTTAGAAGTGACTAGAGCACCAAAGATCATTGAGAAGATCCAACAAATCCATCTCAAGGTGAAATAAAAATTAAAGCTCAATCCAAGTATAAGGCTATGCACGATCAGCATTGTAGAGAGCACAAGCTTCATGTTGGAGATAAGGTTTAGATGTACTTGAAAAAGGAAAGACTATAAGGTCAAGTAAGGAAAATCAAGACACTACGGTATGGACCAGTCATCATACTAGAGAAATTTGGAGAAAACTTTTTCATACTTGATTTCCTCACTTCATGTGGATGTACTCAGTAGTAAATTGTGAGAACTTTCAACTATATGAGTGATCTATGCTTGATGAGGAATAAGAGTGTTAGTTGTTACCTTCCATACAAGATTGTGTCTTCGATTCATGAGGAGAGCTAGAGGAGGATATAGTGTTGCATCAGAAAGTCAGAGAAATAAGGAGAGGTCCACAAGATTCTTGGCAGGTTGGACTTAAGGGAAAGACACTTAGGAAAGCCTAATGGTACTTGAAGGAGAAATTGAGGGAATTATTTCCTCATCTACTCCCCCACTAATGTTTTTGGGACTAAAATCCTTATAAGAAGGGGAGGTGTGATCCATAAGGATCTAGGAAAACACCACTTCATTAGAGAGACCAAAGTCAAAAGGAAAAATAAATAGAAGAAGCGAGAAAATTATCAAGTTACAGAACCGCTTCTTTCTATAAAGTGACGGTTGAGTACCCGCCCCTTTGCAGACACTGCCAGTTGCATAACCACTGCAGCAGTTGCATAACCTCTAGTTTACATATAGTGGTGGTCATGTCACTAAATAAAACAAAAATACATCCATGAACAGTCACAGATTTGGAGCATCTGGACTATGTCTATCCCTTGTATGACCCTTCCTATTCTCTAGTGCACGGGAGGACATAAGAAGCAAGCTATAAAAGGAAGAATATTGTGTGGAACTAGGCATTAATTCATGGGAGAAGTGAGAAAGAAGAATTTTGTTCTGGAATTGATTTGTAGAAGCAAGGTGTATGAACAAAGAAAACAAGTAGAGAGGGTGGAAGTAACATTGTTTTCTTCCTTCATTTCTTGTAATTTGTATTCATTTCAATTGGCCAATATATAACTAGGAAAAAGATAAGTTTCCCTTCTTGATAGGTTTTCCCTAAAATTGGTGGTTTCCAAGATAAAAAATATCGGGTTGTGTGTTGAATTATTCATGTTATTTTCTGCAAGTAGTTTTAAGCACTAAAATTCATTCACTAGCTTTCAATAACTGTCATTTTCAAGTAAATTAGAAGTAGGAATATTAATTGTGTGATTGTGTAAGTTTCAAAGTATAATTTTATAGATCAAATAACTTTCTTCAAAAATGAGACATAAAATATGTGATGAACTCGCAATCCAATGGGAAGCTTGATCTTGTAGGCATTTTCTCCAATCTTAAGAGGACTTTGTAGAGTCTATAAATCTTAGGGGAAAGATTTTGATGCACTTTTAGTTTCAAGGAAAATTATTTATATGGTTGTAAAAAAGAAAAACCATATTCCCGGATGGAGGTTTTGATCTAAGAGGTGTTGATCTATTTGGTTTTTCATACGATTGTGTGCAAAATGGATATGTCCCTAAAGAGTGCGGAGAATGTGGTCCCTTTGGATGAGGTTGGTGTTGACTACTTGAACTAGATAACTTCCATAAGTGTAACTGAGGATAAGTGGTTGAGGTTGGCCATAGAATACTTCATATGTGGTCATTTTTGTAGATGTGTGATATTATGTGTTGTACTACCATTCGGAAAGAGGTAGCCATTTGACCCATTGTTACTGGTGCTTAACGGTACGATATCAAACGAATATTTCCAAACATTCGTTAAAAATATCAATTTAGCCATCTATTTGCAGTTGATATATAGAGATAAATTACAATTGGGTGCCAATCCTACAGAATATTTTTTCCAAAATGGCTTATGAAAGTCATATCATGATATAATAAGATTGAAGCTAGAAGGCAATGTAGCAATAAGATTTGGTCAATGAAATTTTGGGAGATGGTTGAGGTAGTATATGGGTGGGCTAAGGCATAGAAATGGGCATAATTGGAGAGTAATTCCACCACCACTACGATTCTTGACATTCCATTAGATTTAGGGAGGTATTTAATGAAGTCCATGTAAATATAAGTTCATATCCTGGTTGGAATTGGCAATGGTTGCAACAAGCCTAGGGCGTCATTATTTCACCTTTATTTGTTTGAATTAAATCAAAATTGGCCACAAATTATTTGATATTTACCTTCATTCCCTACAAAAATAAATTCCTACGAACCCTCTCACATGTTTTTGGGAAACTTGAATAACCTACAGATGGTGAAGCATGGAGTTAGAGAAAAATTTCATGACAAAGCTCAATTTTAGGTAGTAACATTGTATGACCTAGTGATGATGATGAGGATCTCCAAGAACATTAGAATATGTTTTCAAGACCTCAAAATCATTCCCTAAATCTCTCTTGACCCTTCAATCCCTACAAATCCTCTTTTTGACTCTTCTAGACCCTTCTAGACATTTCTCTTTCCTCTTATTTACCTTTTTGCACTTATTTTACATCCTAATAATAAACCATCGTGTTGGCTTCATAACCACTATGGCGTATTCATCCCTACTAATGCAGTTTCACTAAAAATAATGGAGGTTATGTAAATCTTCATGGTAGTTTCATAACCACTACATGTAGGAACCGACGGTTCCATCATGAGTGAGACTTAATTCAAACTACTAGTTCCCATGTGTGAATGTTTATCATTTCTTTGATCTATGGATGTGTTTTCCATTTTTAATCTGCATTTTACCCTACTTATCTGTAGAACTTGAGTTTACTCCATAATTGATTAAATCTAAGCCTAGATTGATTTTTGATCTTGAGTTATGATTAGAAGACACTTACGGGTTGGCTATTAGGAAAATTTGTATGTTCATTTGTTTCCCATGCTATAATTTTGTAGCTTTTCAGAGAGCATCATTATTTTTGCATTTTTCACCCAAAGAGAATCAAATCAAGCCCAAAGGAGACTACTTCCAATACAAAATTGTAACATCCCATTATTTAACCCCAAAAATTGAAGTCCGCATAAGACATTAATAGGTGGTCAATAGGCTAGAAAATATTAGTGAAGGTAAAAGACATAGTGTTACACCAATAAATATATGGATGATGGCATTGTTGTATATTGTTGACTTGGTCTATGCATTATAATTTCTTCTAAACACATTGATTGCATGAGTTTTGGGTGAAGTCATGAATTAAGTGGACCCTTGTGTGGGAATATGTAGAAATCATTAAGGCGAATCATGTTATGGAGTGTGTGTGTGTGTGTCTGTGTGTTTGTATAATTGTTTAGGTAATAATTATGTTGGTTGATTATGTTATATGAATCATGGCATATATTATTAAGGGTGGAGGGTCACGGACCCGACCATAAAATAATAGGGGTATTATATTTATTGAAATTTCTCATTTTAATCATTATTAAATATTATGAATATATGGTAATCATATGTTATAGTTTTTACTGGATATTGTGAACGACTCCAATGGTGATCAAGGGTCACAAACCCGATAGGGAAATAGAAATGAATTATGTGATGTTATCTTTGAGAAGAATTTTTTTTTTTGGGTAATAATATTTTCTAATTTTTGTTTTAAGGTGATGTTTGGTTTCAATGCATCCAACAAAAAGTAAAAGGTCATAAACCCAACCAAATATGAAAGGGAAATTTTAAAAGTTTTAAATCTATGTAAAAATAGGGCATGTTTGACTTGGCCTATTCATTTGGATTGTAAGAAGTCAAACAACAAGGTAGAAACCGTAGTTGACTGCATGTAGGATGTTTGTTTGTTTGTTTCTGTGGTGGTATCATTGCTATTTTTGGGCATAATTATTTTGATATAGTTGCATGGTTGTCTTCATCTTGTGGATAACAACATTTTGTTGTCTAGTTATTTACATGAGTTACATGACATTTTTGGGTTATATATGTTTTTAAGTGAAAGTTGTAAAAATATTTAAGACCCAACCATTGACTATATTAGTTTGAAAACTTACTGTTTATAATTACACATTTTTGTATCGATATAACCAATTGAATCTAACAAAATAAGGTATTTTATAAAGTTTACATAAAATATAATAGAAAAATCAAAGAGTAAGTTATTAGTCCCTTCCATAAGATACGGTAACTATAGGAATCATTTTCATATTACTTAAGCTTTCTTTCAACCAATCACAATCAATTATTTTTTCTTTGCAATAATTTTAATCAATTTGCTCGTATGTGATTGGTTGATATATTTTTCTACTTATTCTCCTTATTCCCGTAGAAAAAAATGATGTCATAATTATTCTTATTTTCATGAAACAATTCCTATTTTCATGGATGAGCTCCCTATTTTCATATAACACTTGGTAAACTCAACATAAACTCAACATATGCCCCTTCCTTAATCTTCACCTTGGTATATGCTTAACATATGTGTGGCTTTGTATATGTGTTCCACCTTTTTTAATCAAAGTCTCATATTAATTAAAACAAATAATTGTAATTTGTTGTCCACTATATTTGGTTATATTGTATTTGCATGACATATCATTTATGATCTGCTATGTTTAGTCTGGTGGGCCACTTTGACTTTTCTTACAGACTTGGGTACCTGACTTATCAACCTAACAAATTTATTATTTCCTAGTCCGTGTACTTAGTTTGACCCACTAAATTAAAACATTTTATAACGGCTTGAACATTGGTCTTTTTCTATGTCTATATTTGGTGACTACCTCCAGTTGTTTGAGGCACTTGGCATATTTGGTGACTTTTTCTTCTACCACTACCACCGTGTAGTTTCTTTCACCCCCCACATGTTGGCACATGTGCTTTGTTATCCACAAATTCCTATTTTCCATTGTCAGTTTCATGGTTTGCTTAT